>JAOVYU010000037.1:8233767-8245438 GCA_025674565.1 Synodontis membranacea | reverse complement strand
AGCCATCGTTCAGAGAGCAAGAGAGAGAAAAAGAGAGAGAGAGAGAGAGAGAGAGAGAGAGAGAGAGAGAGAGAGAGTAAATGTAGTGAAAAGCCCAAAAGTATTGGGCCTAACTTGTATGGAATTCTCTCTCTTTCTCTCTCTGGTGTCTCCATTCATTTTTTCCTGTGCCATCAACCTGTCTAGTGAATTTGTTGTTCAAAAACCGGATGCTTGCCTTCTTTCACCCCCTTTCTCTTCTTTTTTCATGTACTCGTTTGCCTGCTTTTGGCTTCTGGGAGCTATCCATCTGCTGAGTCTGCCGGATGATGTCAAGACTGGAGTTGACCCACAGCAAGGTGTGTGTATGTGTGTCTGTCTGTGTATGTCTGTGTATGCGCTGGTGGTGGGGGGGATGTCCGTGGTGGGGTCGGACACGTCTGTTTTGTTTTCCGGTGTGTCTCAGACATCTTCCTGCAGAACAGCAACCTTGGGGAGCCATCTCAGATCAGATGCCTGGGCCAGCAGTACACCCACACACATACACCCACACACACACACACACACACACTCTCACACACGCACACACACACACATGTTTCCATGCGCATTTGAGCACCAGGGAGTTCACTTCATTTCTTCCACAATCATGTAGTCTTTCTTAGGACTGATAGCCTGAAAAACAGGACTAAAGTATGTGTGTGTGTGCAGGTGTGATTGTTTGTCCAACCTGACTGGAACCATTTCCTTTTGCAAGTTACTGAAGAGAGTTTTCCTCAGAGATGGGTATAATTAGACAGCAGCTCAGTGGTAAGTAAATGAGCAGAAGTGGGGGAGAATGGAGCGTGTGCTTACAATTATACCTGTTTACACCTCAAAAACACAATAAAATCGAAATATAACACTTAGGGTGCACTACCGTTCCTCATAGGGTCAAAAAGTATGATTTAAGCCAGGTATTTTCACCTATCACACCGTTGTCCAGATGAGGAAAGGTATTTCAGCAGACTGGCATGAGAACATGAAAATATACTGCAGCAGAGCCATTAAATATATGAAAAACCAGCTATAGTCCAATTACTCTAGTTTTATAATCATGAACCAAGCAAATGAGTGAATGAAAAAAGAGAATGGCTACAGGGCAAGAGACATTAGGTCAGAAAAAGGGAGAGTTTTTAGATATTTTATTATTTTCCCTCTCTGGTCTGTCTAGTGAACTTTTTTAAATTATTTATTTACTTTTATTAAGTTGATTGTTTTAAGTTGATTGTTTGGACAATGAACATGAATGAGTATAAAAGTATGTGTCTATCTCTGCATGTCAAATAAAAAAAATATAGGTCGCATCTCTTTGCAGTCATCAAATTGTCTCATTTACAGTATAGTTATAAACTAATTATTAATGAATAAGCTTTAAAAACTAACCTCCATTGCCATTCACTTGTGTTAGTTACTTACCCAGGACATAACTGGAACTTTGCAAATTTTAGTTGATTTTTTATTATTTCTTTTAATTACTTTATTAATCCCCAGAGGGAAACTGTTTCTCTGCATTTAACCCATATGTGACATGTTACATAGCAGGGGGCTGCCATTATTTCAGTGTGCCCGGGGAGCAGTGCTTGGGGGCGGTACCTTGATCAGGGTTCCTCAGTGGTACCTGCTGGCCGCGGGTATCAAACCTGCAATCTTTCGGTTATAGGGCCGCTTCTCTAACCATTAGGCCACCATCTGCCCTAATTTCGGCTGCTAGGCTAAAGTATGGTTTTAGGCTATTTTCACAAAAATAATGGCATGGCATACAAAACCCTTTCCCATTTTTCACTAAATTGATTAACTGATTATTACTTCAGGTATCAGTCCTAATATAGTTGAGACAGTGGTGACTCTGTAGTTAAGGCAGTGCACTGCTAATCACAAGGCTGAAAGTTCGGGTTAGCTACCAGTGATGCAGCACTTGTTGCTGTCTCTGCTACAGGCATGTGGTGTTCATTATTATTAGGGGTTAAATAGGATGTAAACTAATTTCACTCATTTCTTCATCAAACACATCAACCTGTATACTAGATCCGTTACATATACATTTCCTCAAACAGATAATACCAGAAGCAATCAAACCTATTCTAAAAATAATAAATTCTTCCCTTAGCACTGGCTATGTACCTAAATCCTGATAATTAGCAGTTATTATTTCCCTGAAAAAAAAACCTGATCTCGACCCCAGTCAGCCATAAAACTATGGGCCGATATCCAACCTCCCCTTTATCTCCAAGATCTCTGAAAAGGCTGTAGTTATGGGTGAATCTACATAGAAATAACATTTATGAAATGCATCAGTCAGGATTTAGGTCTCATCATAGCACAGAGACAGTGCTTGTTCAAGTGCTAAAAGACTAATACTTTCCTCTGATCAGGGTTGTGTCTCCTCTCTTGTGTTATGTGCCCTCCTTGATTGATTAGAAAATGTTATTGGAGTTAAGAGAATGGCCTTCTATTGGCTTAGGTCTTATTTGACTGATCGTTATCAGTTTGTTGATGTAAATGGTGACTCCTCTACACACAGTAATGCACAGTTTGGTGTTTAGCAAGGCTCTGTTTTAGGCCTGCTACTTTTTTCTTTATATATGATACATATTCAAAAACATGGTATTAGCTTCTCGGACAGGGTCACAGTGGATCTGAAGTCTGTGAGGCAGGAATACCCAATGGGTATGACACCAGTCCATCACAAGGCCTATTTTTCTTAATTTTTATGTTTAGACCTAAATATACTGTTGAATATACAAGATGCATCATCATCGCTGCATACATAGAGGTTGTAGTAGAATCCCACCTGCACTCAGACAGGTGAGTTCTTGACTATAAACTATGCCTGCATAATTTCAGTTCATTTTTATTTCATAAACTCATCATGCTTATTTTAATTAATGTTTCTGACTATTGTAGTAATAGGTCAATTTTGTTGAAAAGAAAAAGGTTGAAATCCCTTTTAACCCTTTTCAATATTTTGAAATACCAAAAGGAAAATTGTCCAATCAGGGCTATTTTCTCTGGGTTGTGTTGGTGGATGCAGTCAAGTGCGCTCATGCAATGATTATGACTTTAAAAGCATGCTTAGGGAAGACTTTGCACATTTAATCAAACATAAGCATAATTATGAATGAATTATGATACAGTGGAATTAACTTATGCTGTGTTCGGACTGTAAACTTGTCCATTCGCCCACTCATTCTCTCACTATAAATGTTTGCTACATCGAACATTCTCTAGGGGTATAGGGTAGACAGCTGTTGATACATTTCAGACTCTAGGGGGAAGTTATTCTGCTACATATTTATATGCTGGATATTCATAATTATTACCTCTGTCACATAAATAAACTCAAGAACATGGACACCAATGTTGCTGTTTTGTTTGTAACCGACATATCTCTTCACTACGCTGAAATAAAAAAATATAACAAAGCTTTTATAAAACGTTTTATCGAAACTCTACAACTTAGGTGACAGGCCGCAATACATGATCTTCTATGTCAACCAATGTAGGATACAGCTTGCGTACACTACCTTTTGTAGTGCACAATTTAATAAATTAAATTTACAGTTGAGAATTCGAACAGCATTACAAAATGGCTGATTCACAATACTGTATATAGTAAAATATAGAAGGAAACTGGATATTCCGAACAAAGCATTAGTTTTTGAGTGGGACTATTTTGTGGGAAAAAAAATATGTTACTCCAGGACTCCATTCATTTATCTTCAGTAAGCACTTTATTCTTGTCAGGATTGTGATGGATCTGGAGCCCATCCTGAACACAATGAAAATATTGCCAGAGAATTGACCACAATTAGGACACCAGTCCATCACAGAGTAAAACATGCACAAACTCATTCACACATGCTTTTAGACAATGGGAGGAAACCAAAGAACCCTGAGGAAACCCAGGCAGATATGTGGAGACCATCCACACAAACAGTAGCTCATGCTTAGGATCACAGCATGTGCTCTGGAGCTGGTCTCTGCTTGTATATGGTTGTTGAAAGCCAAAGTTTTTCATGAGCAGCATGAGCGACATATTGGCAATAGAGCATGTCTTGGGGGGCAAAGCATGTGCTCTGTTTACTCTAGCTGAGCCAAGTTGCTGTCACATTCCCCTATAACATCTCATAACTTTTCGGCATCCTTTAATTACATCAAAGATTGCACTTAACTCATGTTCCGTCTTCTGTCCAAGCTTTACCTCCTTCCTTTGATTCAGATAAACTTGGAATAATTACTGAACACAATGGACACTAAACGTATGTCAAGGGACATTGCGTTGACCTGATCCGACCTCTAAGAGTTATCAGAAATTGTTGGAAAAGTGCCATGACCACCCCAGGGCTTCAACAATCGAAAAATAAACATACATGAAGTACAGCTTTATTAAAGTCTTTGTATTATATTATTAAACCCCAACCCTGCCACATGCAACATTTCCTGGTAGAGGTTTTATGTGCAAAAGCTGGAATGTGATATTTCTATCTCAACTACGCAAACCTATCCCTGACCATTTAATTATTAAGTAATGATTAAAACATAATTGGACATGCTGTTATAGGAAAATAATCCACGATGGGGTGGTGTGATATGACCCAATGTGATTATTTTCCTATAAAAAATATTTTCCAAACTGCTATCTTATCTTATACCAGAGCAGATTTGCCAAGATTTGTAATTTTAGTTTGTTAATGAGTGACACGTCATGCGTTTTACTCATTTAAAAAGTTACATTTAATTTTAAGCTAAATTTAATGTTGTGGAACGTCAGCAAGCCAAGTTAGTTCCTGTAATCACTGACATTATGGCAAGTATAAACAATCATTCTCTCACCACCATCTTTTTCTCTCTCTTTAGAAGTTAATAAGATAAAAAGTCAGCTAGTCATGCATTTGAGGAACCAGAAAGAGACTTTTCCCATGTCTGAAGTCTTACTGACTGTTACAATGCGCAGATACTGGGAACTAATTCCTTAAATGATAAATAATTAACTGTACAGAAACCTTCACTATATCAACATATATAAGTTTTTCTTTGTAAAATAACAACTTTTTAAAAGTTAAAAAGTTAAAAGTTGTTTATTAATAAGCTCATATGGAGTATGTAATTTCCTTAGCATATATGTCCCTGTGAATGAGATAAAAAAAAAAATACAGAAACATTAAGATATTATCATATGAATTACTGCCAGAACCACTGTAACAGTCATGCTGTTATAGAAAATTAATCCACAACTTCCGACCCAGAAGTTTTGAGAATTTAACAGCACTGTGTTATAATAGGCTACAAATTTCAGGCTGCAATATAAAGAAATAAAAATTAATGCAGATTTAAATGTCATTAATGTTCTTATAAAGATATTTTAAATTGAAGATTGAGGAAAACTATTGCTGCTTTGAGGGACATCAATGAGGTGGTATGGAGAAAGAAAGGAAAGCATGGGTGAAAGAATGGAGGATGGTGTTGTGGATGTTCAGGCTACTCATTTAAAAGCTTTTTGTTGCAATTTTTACGATTTTTCTTATCTCTATGGACTACACTGGGTATAAATATTTTGTAAAATAATGTATTAATGTATGTTTTATAATACTGATTAAAAAAATGAATTCTTGGAAAAATGCCATTATGTTTTACGTTTAATTTGGGATCATCCTGTTACTGTGCTGGGGTCAAACACTTGATGATTCAGTAATGGCGAAAAGTGCAGCACTGGCATATATCATGGTGTGCTTTTTAAACAACAGTTTTCTGGCAACGTTTTTTTTTTTTTTTCGGGAAGCTCCAGTTGATGCGGTAAATATGTCATGAGTCAGAGGATGCACAGAAATTTTTTGTCTGAGTCAGAAGAGTGAAAGGGTCACTGTGAATAAGAGTTACTGTGTGTGTGTGTGTGTGTGTGTGTGTGTGTGAGAGAGAGAGAGAGAGAGAGAGAGAGAGAGAGAGAGAGAGAGAGAGACAAAGGCAGAGAATATAGTTTTGAATTGTGGAGATATTTGGTTGGTCCCCATAACTGTTTTTATTTTTATGTAGATTTTCTTTTATTTTTTTTTATTTAAAAAGCCAAAACATTTTTTGGTTATTAAGATTAAAGTTCTAAATGCATGTATTGCATTAATTAGCTCCATCAATAATTAATAAATCAATGGAACGTTTGTCACAGGACATTACTGATACATGTATAGTGATAACAAAAAATACATTTCTAGGTTTCTGTATCTTTTTTGAGAATCAATTAAAAAAAATAAATGCAAAATTAAACAAACCTAATCATAACAAACCATAAAAGTTAAATATAAGAGATAAGTTAGAAATAAGAAAGAGTATATCAATATTCCAAGCTATCTGATTTTTGTCCATGATGTTTTTGATTTTAGTTATAGCTATTTATGATTTCACTATTTTTAACGGCACATCAAACACAGCAGTTCAGTGACCTTGTCCGTCATCCAAAATCTCTATTTTCAATCTTGCCTTATGGATTGGTTCACATAGCTGCACCAAGAACTTTCACTCTTACTGGGTACACTGATATTCCCCCTCTCACACACACCCTCTTTCTCTCTACCCCTATGTGATTTCTTTGCTCCCTCCTTCGCTCCTTCTGACCCCACTGATGATTTACACAACTTGCAGACACACAGCTGTGTCAAGGTCCCCATGCTGACCAAGGGGTACTATTCACCATGACTAATCCATCCCAGACTTCAAAAAGCAGAGTGAAAGGGAGAGGAGAGAGGGAACGCATCAAAGCGTGAGATATGCACTAAAATACACTGGCACTCAGGACCCTATACTGGCGCTGTATTATAGGCTATACTTTACAACATATTACAAACCTGGACATGATGAATAAAGGAGAGAGGGGGATACTAAAGAAGCAGAGCAAAAAGGACTGCTAAATCAATAGAATTAGAGAGGATTAAAGCCGAAGCCATCTCTGGTTTATATATACAGTATATTTAACCCAGATATAACCCAGAGATTTTTCATATATACTTTTACATGCATCTTGAGCATTTTCAAATGTTAATATTTACTTTTGTATGGGACCGGATCACTGCCTCAGTGTCCATTTGTTTCTCTGCCTTCCTCACCAAAGCCCGTGGGTGTTATATTGGATCAGGCAGGCGGTTTTTGAGCTGCCAGTCTTAGTGCCCCATACAAAGGGAGTCTAACTGTTGGTTTCCTGTTTTTCCCCTTTGTGCCCACCGCTATTGAAAAGATAAAAGGAGTTTGGCCTCTTCCAAAGCCGCCACCAGCACACTAAACAGCCCTTTCCATGTCAAGACAGTGGGCATCAGGGGAAATCCTTTTAGTTGTTTTAATGAGAGCAAGAAATATGAAACCTCACAATACCTTTATGTAGGCTATGCATTCCTGTGCAGGTGTAAAAAGTAATGCTGTGTATTTAGCAAGGACACATATTGAACTTTTAAAATGTTAAAATGTTTAAATGCATAAATAAAGCATAAAGAAAAGGCTCTTTTGTGGGTAAAATGGTAAAGAAAGTTATACTATAGTCATACTACTTATACTACTGCCCAAGGTAATATAATAGTATTTACAAAAGCTGCACCTTCTAATGTCAGGGAAATGTACCAAAAAAAAAAAAAAACCTGTTGCCAGCAAACTGGAATCTTCTAATTTATATTCAATAACATAGACATGGTTCTAAATACAATTATATTCATTAATTGTAGCACCTACTGCACAGTATTTTGAATTGTGATAAATGGAAAATGTCCACAGCAGCTGTATATCATAGCAGAATTAATATATGCCATGGATGAATAAAGATGAAAACAAAAGCTGTTGGAATACCACACAAGTTGGAAAAATTAATGATCTGCATCAATCAATCGATGTCATTGCCATGTTGCAGTGTTACATCAATGCATGGCTTTTTATCATGCAATAAAACCATGCACGCCGAAATCTGATAAAAATATACTTTATTCATTGTGGGATTCAAGCAATTTTTTGTAGAAAAATCTATAAATTCTCTTTAAAACAACAAAAAACAAGCTTTATGCACTGCATTAAAATGTTCAGATACTTGAAAGAAATGAATAAAGAGCTGTCTTTTGAATCTCTTACGAGTCTTTGAGTCTCTGCGTGCTCCAGCGCAAGCTCTCAGTGCGCTACTCCTCATGCGCCTCTTTCTCTCTCCTTCTCTCTTTTTTCTTTCTCTTTTTTTCTTCATGCTCCCTGAGTTTGGCCATCTTCAGCTCTACCGGCTACCGGCGGCTCATGCGCAGAGAACTGATTCCCCTCATCCTGAGACAATCTTTGCCGTCTTTTACCTGCAGAACAGAACAGAAGTTTGGCTTTAGAATGCAATATGTAACATATATTCTTGCATAAAGAGAAGAAGAAGAAGAAGAAGAAGAAGAAGAAGAAGACCCTATTATTATTATTATTATTATTATTATTGAGTATTTATTAAGCATTACTGAATAAAACTTTCTCTTTAACTGACAATTATGAAGAACTTTTTGTGTTTCAATTTAATGTAACCTCGTGACCATAGTATTATAATGCTCTATGAACTATGACATAATGTTATGGTGCCAGTCACAAAGTTGTAGAAATGAAATTTGTTCAAAGGAAATGTTTAAATTACATATTAAACATCTGTGCAAATGGACGCCCATGATAAAAAAATAAATAAAAATTAGAGCTTTACTAATGTATCCAAAGATTTATCCCAGTATCCCAGATTGCCTTCAAGCAAGTGTGTAGCACAACAATGTGGTGTAAACAAACAGAAGCTGATTCTTCTGTAAGCACTGTGAATAAACAAGGTAAGACTGAACTTAAACATCCTGTTTCCTTACCCCTTTTCTCTGGTTGCTGAGGCAGAAGGTGCAGATGGTTCGTGGTTGTTTGCCTCCGGTTTCTCCCTGCGCGCTGCAAACGGCGCTTAAACAGGGCTGCGCGTCCTCGCCGCCGTCCCCAATGAGCAGCACGTTGGCCAGATGGGATATGTAGCTGGACGCAAGGCGCAGGGTCTCGATCTTGGAGAGCTTCCTGTCTACCGGCTCCGTGGGTATGAGAGTCCGTAATGCCGTGAAGGCGGTGTTGACGCTCTGCGTGCGGTCGCGTTCCCGCGCGTTCGCCGCGTTCCTCTGTTTGACGATGAGCACGCTGCCCATGGTGGGTTTGCGCACCACGCGCCTCCGCTTCTCCGAGCAGCAGCCGTAACTCTGCTCCGAGCTGCCGTCGCTCTCACTGCGCGTCTCCTCGTCCTCAGATAACATGCTGTGGTCCGGGTACGCGAGGTGAGTCGCCATTGGATGTAGCATGGCGAACGCCATCATCAAAACGGATTTTCTCCTATTATACAATCTAATGAAGAGTATCCAGGGTGTCCAATAAGTAAAAGCCGTAGGCTACTTTTTTCATGCACTAGCTTACACAGACATTGTGCAGAACCGTTATGTAACTCAGTGTGCTTTCAGCTAGTCATGAACATTTATCCGTATATCAGCTTCCTCTAGGACATTCCTTTTAACGCGCAGCTGCTGTCAGTGTGTCACAGCGCAGAGTCTTATAGACAGAGGGGAGGAGCCGGCAACGAGCATGCAAATGAAGACACTGCCAAACTAAAACTAACACAAAGACACACAAAAAAAGTTTTATTTGTAAATGCCCTGTAAAATGTTTATTTACAGAGCATTATTTAGAATTAAACTTTGGCTGACTTAAGTTTGACGATTATTATTATTATTATCATTGTTGTTGTTGTTGTTGTCGTCGTTGTTGTTGTTGCTGCTGCTGTTGTTGTTTTTGTAAGCTTAATTAGGTTCTCTCAAATGGCTTGGAGAAAAGAAAAAACGTTCATGTATTTTCATGTATCTCAGCACTTGGTTTTAGTGAGTTAATGATACAGTAATAATAATAATAATAATAATAATAATGATAATAATAATAATAATAATAATATATTGTCTAAAACGTTACATATGAAAGGGAATAAAATAAAATAAAATATAATAAAATAAAATAAAATAAAAAAATTAAACATATTGCTTATAATGTTGAATAGAAAAGGACGGGGGGGAGCATTTTGCACAAAAGACGAGGAGCAAGTGCTTAGACAAAGGATTAGAGAACGTTTGGTATCCATTTGGAAAAGCGCACTTTTGGTGTTAAGCTGTAGCTGTGAATGTTTAGCGCTTCATTTTGCGGGGCCATTTGACGCGTTATTGTCACCTCCAAAAGTGTGGACCCTCACTGTGTGCTCCTCATATCAGCACCTCCTTTCACTCGTGTATGTAGTTAATATTCTCATTATTTTCCCGATCTTGTGAAAACATTTTTACTAAGCTATATATATAGTCATACCACTGAAGCCACTTGAACTGAATTGAATTGAATTGAGTGCCCGCATCACTACAGATCGATAGATAGATGCTTCATCTCTATCACATTTATAGGACATTTTATTATCTGGAAGTGCATGCCTCATGAGTATTATGCTGCAATATCTACCACATTTCCAGCCCGCGCTCATCTCTACATCTGCCTGCCTGATTTACACATAGGAAAAGACACAATGACCGAGGGGATTCCTGATTTTCACGTATATACATATATTACATTCATAAAATCTCAATGTTTTTACATAGCTCTCTGCAGACACGTCTTGCTGCTGCAGCCCCGCCGCGAGGTTTGCTTTCCCTCAGTGACAGCAGCGTGGAGAGACCTGCAGGTGGGCATCTCTGTCTCTCTCTAACACACACACACACACACACACACACGTTTCTTTTTTAGAACTATTAGCCCAGAACAGCAAAAGACTTTCACCCACACAGTCACTGTGTGTTATAAACAGACTTATTTTCAGTATTTATTTTTAGATACTTTCAGTATTTTCAGTACTTTCAGAATTTTCATTGTAGAAATACAGAAGTTTTCAGTCAAAGTAAGAATTCTCAAAATTTATATTGCCACCGACCCCCTCAGTACAGCTCAATTTTGTGAACGTTATGTAAATTTGTACAATTATATTTATTTATTTATTTATTTATTTATTTATGTATTTATTTATTATTGGATAGAACTTCCTATTCCTGAGGTTCCAGAACATCACTTTGGACATTCAAAGGAACTTACTGAGGTTTTGATGAAACCCATTTAGTTAAAGGGACCAGCTAAAAAAATTGAAAAAATTGATGGGTTGAGATTTTCTCAACTGTAAAAAAAAACAAAAAAAAAAACAGACCCCCTGGCTTTGCTTCTCAGACCCTTGGAGGCCCTCAGAATCAAGAGACCTGCTGCATGGTCCACTCATAAAATACCCCCCACTCTTTCCCATTCACTGTAGATTCATGAGAGAGACAGAGAGAAAATGGATGAGGGAATGTCTATAAGCTGTCTGAATCCCACTGAGGAATGAATGTGCTGGAATGACTAGGCGATGTGACGTGATTGTAGGCTCACATGTTGTTTCTCAATGGAAATGAATGACTAAAAGCCCTGACCTATGCCTTTTCAACTTTGCCCTCTCTCAGCTTGTGTGCTTCAGTTGTGAGGTCATTTCTTCAGGTCACATTTTAAGCTATATTAGTGTGTTTTAATAATATTTACTGTATTAGACTTAAATTGACATTACATCATGAAATCATAGTAATCAAATTCCAATATA
>JAOVYU010000037.1:8193701-8203757 GCA_025674565.1 Synodontis membranacea | reverse complement strand
ATATATCGTAACACCATAAATTGAATTGAATAAATGCAGCATGATTTTTAAACATGAAGTTAAAACTATTAATTCAAGCATGACGACAAGACACTTTAGATCGTTTGTGCTATTGGTTTTATTATTGTCATTATCATCATCGTCATCACCAGTATTATCCCCACTTCTAATAACAGTGGTACCAATTAAAATAAGAAAATAAAATCAAAACCATTCATTCTCAGTCATGGCTTAACATTTTTTTCCCCCATGTTCTGAAAAAGAAGAGAGTAAGAGACTGTGGGGAGAATAAGAAAGAAGAGTGAAAATCTAAATTCTGTCGCTTGAGGACCATATGGAGGCTCGTAAGAAGGCCGCCATAAGTCGAAGGCTTTTGTTATGGAAATTATACTTTTATTTTTTGGCACTTTTCATTAATGTGCAGCCAAGCTGGGCACTTAGACAAAAGACAGAAGGAAAAAAATTACAGAAGGAGAGAGAACATCCACAGATCTCCTAGTACAGAGAATGATCCCATGTTGACAACAACTGGTCAACGCAGCCGACAGCAGATAATTAGCTAAAGAAGGCGTGTCCCTGATTTTGTGTTTTCTGTCCAGGCTTTTACTGGTACCAGTTTATACAATGCAAAAGAATTCTAAGAAAAGAGGAAAAGAAAAAAAGGATCAGATCTTCTTTTTCACATGCAGTGTCGTATTATTGCTGTGACATATTTACAAACATATTTACAAGTTCATCAGAGAGGAACAATGTTTTCCCATGAAATTCTGTTGGTAGTCCTCTGGTGATAGTCCTTAATAGCTTACTGTGACCTTTGGACAACAAGTCGAACGGATTCCCCATCTTAATACTGACATTGCTTGGCATACATTAAAAAAAACAAAAAAAGGTTTGTCATTTGATTGCAAAGTAAAATAGAGAGGTAAAGCTAGTCATAAATCTTCAAATGTCCTTGTAAAGGCGGATATTCGTGTTACTAAGGGCTTTGCATAATAAAATAATTCATTATTCAGTGGGTTTTATCATTGCTTTTAATCTTAGGCTTTAGGTTTGAAAGCTTGTAAGCAAGGAGGAAAAAAAAAAGAGAGAGAGAAAGACAAATGAGAGAAAGATGAAAAATAATGACTCATTCGCAGACATGATGCATTGGTGGGTAATGGACTGGGCTGAGAAGCCGGGAGCAGGGAAAGTGTCTACATGCTGCCTCTGTTGCTGCACTCGCAGACTTGAACTACACTGATCCGAGGACAATGAAAGTCAATTGTTAAGGGAGAGGTCACGGATGCGTGGGCGGACGGATGGATTGAGAGAATAGAGGAAGAGTGGGTGGGAGGCGAGGGGATGGGCAGGGAAGCTCATCTCTGATTCCCTGTGGGTTTCGCACTATTACGGATATTGTGTCGTCCGATTTAGAATATGCAAAGCGCTGACGGTGCATTCGCCTGCTGCTGGCTCGACCTTCCTCGTCAAGGTCAGACTCAGCCTCAATTACTCTCCCTCTCTGTCTCCCCGCCTGTCCACTAGCACCTGTTCACCCTGAGAGAAAGAGAGCAGGGAAGAGAATGACAGCCGGGAAAACAAGAAAGAGAGGATACGAGCGATAAAACTATAGAGAGATATAAGTGCAAGGGAGAGGAGGTTCAACAAATACTCGTTCAAGACCGCGATATTTACTGCGCTGGGCTCGAATCTGGAACTTCCAGGGAGGCAATAATAACACCTCACACTCCTAATACCACACTCTAAGTCTGCATCGCAGCATTTGAACAGAACTGTGTCTCGCTGCTGCACGCCAGCGGTGCCATCGTTACTGCTCTGTTTACTCCACCCTGTCACCAGTGACAGATATTCACTTTGAACCTCGTTCCTGACCTGACGTCAAACACCATCCTGTCTAGAAGCTACGCTTCACATCACAGCACACAGGAATCAACGTTGATGAGGAGGACATAATGAGACAGTGTATGTGTCCTTCTTTCCAAGGTTTTATTTTTAGCACACTTAAAACGGCTGAAAGCTAGGTGCCCATACAGACTGCACTGTAATGCTCGATTATTAGCCGGCAGGTTTCTCTGACCTGTCAGGTTCCCTCTCTCTCTGCAAGAGAAGCCATTAAACATGGTATCACTGTCCTTTGGACAAATCTCCATCCCCCCGGCCCACTTCATTTAGAGACCTGTTCTGATTTGTCTCTTCCGTCCGTAGCGCAGATAAAAGTGAGGCCTAAATGTGCCATGGATGAAGGTAATCTTGATAATCGTTGTTGTTTCGTTGCTCATTTTCAGCAGCCTGACTTCAAAGGCAGGATGCTGATTGGGGTAAATGATGATACATACATACATACGGTACACACACACACACACACACACACACACACTGCAAATGACCATAATGACCTAGCTATAACTGAGACTGTTTATCCTTTAATCTCGTACACACTGCTTTTTCGGCATCGGCGTTATTAAAGATATTAAACGCCCCTGTGTCCGTCCTGTTTTCAGTGTTAGGCATTAGGGTCATTAAATGTGAAAATCTCGGCGCTTTGATGGGCTTTTCCTAACCGTGTCTGCGAGGATTCATAAATTAGTAGGAGTAAGTTTCACTTCCTTTCTGCGTGTCACTTTGCAAAAGTAAATAAATAAATAAATGAATGAATTGCACACAGTTCACGTGCGGCTACGTGAGCAATGCATCATCACACGTGAAAAATAAAAGCACATGACCTTCAAGGGACAAATTAAATGAATCGTGTGAGAAAACCATGGGGAAGATTAAAACCACACGACCTACGGGCGCAAAGTTCACATTCGGTGAAATCGGACGTGTCTGCAGGCAGTATGCAAAACTTCACGAGTAGTTCTTGCGAAGCATTTTAAAACGTGCACGTCGGGGTCTGGGTGCAGACTAGGCAAAGCATTTCAGCGATCTGAACGCAAGTGCTCGAACGTATTCCGGAGCAGAGCCTGTGTTCGGATCACATGCATTAAAGTAAATCATAGTGGCTGAAGGCAGCTCATCAGATCAGATCAGAGTTTAACTACAGGGCTAGATGTATTGCCTCAAAAGTTCTCACAGGCTTCGTGTTTCATGTTATTTACCCTCTCTGTTCTCAAATCAGCAAACTAAACTTGGATTGGATGTGTATCATCTTTTGAGAGTTTGTGACTCTAGTCCGATACGTTGGTTTTTCAAAGCACCACTACAAAGCAAAACCACCCTTTCTGAATTGGCTTATGTATCGTTAATGGTCATATCATAAGATATGTGTTGTCATGATGACATCCAATCAGGTTAATTACTTTTCTTGACCTTTGTAAGTAAGAAATCGCATGTAACTGTAATTTTACAAATTTTAGTTGAATATCATCATACTGTATATTGCCATGGAATGAAACATGGTAATGAATTTGCCTGGATGTCAAAGTGTAGATACTTGATTACACAGCATCAGCACCAGTGATATTTAGGTATTTAGAGTTAATTAGGTGATATTCCTTGCTACAATGGATGATAAATCAGGAGAATAGTGGCTAGTGGCTTAAAAAATGCAAATGGTTTGTTTAATTGTGATTTATTTTACACTGGAGATGAAATGAGTAATGTTTATGGATATAAATGAAGTGTTACTACTATGAGGGTACAATGTGTGCCCAGGCATCACTGAGCGATGATTTTCCCAACCCAAAGCTAATTTATCCCAAATAAAAAAAAAAAAATGACAACAACGAGATGGAGGATGACTTTGTGGTTCGTGTTCAGGCTTGTTCATTTATTGCCCTAAGTGGTCTGCAGACAGGACAGCTATGATTATACAAGTCCATTGCCGTGCCAAGGAAGAATTATTGCCTGTGAAACAAAGTATCATTCCAACTTCTCGAACACTGTACATTGTTCCTCTTTAAAAAAAAAAAAAAGAAAAAAAAAAGAAAAAGAGAAAAAAAAAAAGCTAGAAGTCACATCGACTTTTTCTTTCCTACAGTTTCATCATGCATATAAACATTTTTTTCTTTCAAGAGCAGCATCTTACAAGGTCAGTGGCGGTATTTAGTATTCCAAATACACAGATGAATAAATTAAATAAATAACAAGAATAAATAAGATGAAAAAAAAAATACTTAAATACTTAAATAAAAGAATAAATAGCATATGAATAAATACATAAATAAAATAATACTGATGTGGTAAGAAATGAGGTCACTGTTTCGACAGAGGTGAATGATGGACAGTGAGTTTGGGATGGACGGGTCAGAGGTCGTACCTGCCTCTTTGTGAGGTAATAGCTAGACTGGAAGTGGGGAGGGGGGAGTATCTCCAGGTAGAGGGAACACTTGAGTCCGTTGGAGCCAAAATGGCAGAGGAAGACCTGCATTGCGGGTTGAGATTGCTTCTAAATGTCCTCATTAGAGTCACGGTGAATGTGAGAATGATTCATGTACTGAGATATTGCATCCTGTTAAACAGGACCAAAAGTAACGGGTTTGGAAACCGGAAGTGTCTTTAAGTTACACCTTCCTTGTTTAGTCCTTGATATCTGCGCATGGTGAGGAAAAACAGAGGGTTCTGAAGGGTCCACGAAACACTCACATTCCCAAAGATCACTCCTCGATGAAAAACTGGGTCGATTGGCACAACAAAAGACAATAAATCAAATGCTGGAGTTTGGGACCATAATAGAAAAATAACACCTGTTGAATTAAAATTACTAAAGACTGGTGGAAAAAAAAGTTTTCAACTTTTTTAACGGCCTTTTTTCTTTTCTTTTTTCTTTTTTTTTTTTTGCAAATACTGTCATTATTGACATTGTCATAAAAGTTGGCAGTTGCAAAAGAATTCAGCTCTTAGCAAAACAAAAAAGCAGCATAAAAATACATGAGGTCGTTTTTTGTTTGTCTCTAAAAAAAGAAGGAACACTGTTGTCCTTTTTTTTTTTGTTTTCATATGATTTGCTATAAAATATCAGGATTCTAAATATTATTACTATCACTGTTATTATTAGTTTTTTCATTGTTGTTGTTGTTGTTACTATTATTATTATTATTTTTATTATTATAGTCATTGATAAAAATTCACATGCCAGGCCTCATAATAAGTGTGTGTGTGTGTGTGTGTGTGTGTGTGTGTGTGTGTGTGTGTGTGTGTGTGTGTGTGTGTGTGTGTGTGTGAGAGAGAGAGAGAGAGAGAGAAACAGAGTCTTGGAGTATGTTGGCGTGTATCTGTGGACAATTAGCGATAAGAGTGAAAAAAAATCCAGCATTGGTTCATTATTGTCTTCTCATTATTGTTTTGCTTTTTCTTCCCCAAAGTGATCTCAGTGAAAATATTGCTTTCTAAAAAAGGGAAAAGGCGCATTTGTTTCTCTGCATGGGTGTGTGTGTGCGTGTATATGTGTGTGTGAGTATGCTTTTGTGTGTGTGCGTGTGTGTACAAGGGCTTAGTGAAGGATTAATTAAATGTAGAATTTTTTTTTTTTTTTTCCTTCTCATCCATTTTCTCGCCGTGTGGTGCTCAGTTCTCCGAGCCGGACTCATCCTCATCTCCGGAGCCCTTGAAGCAGGCCGACTCATAGTGTTTGTTCAGGTACGACTTGAGCGCAAAGGTCTTGTGGCAGCGCTTGCAGCGGTAGTGCTTGAAGGCAGAGTGTGTCTGCATGTGGGCACGCAGGTTAGAGCGATCAGCGAAGGCCTTGCCGCAGTGGGCGCATGCGAATGGCTTCTCACCCGTGTGTGAGCGCATGTGGCCTTGCAGCAGCCAAGGGCGGCTGAATGCCTTGCTGCACACACTGCACTTGTGCTTGAGGTCATGAGTAAGCACATGCATGGCCAGCGCTGGCATGGACACATACACCTTGCCACATGTTGGGCACTTGCGTGCCATCTTGCTGTCCAAGCTGCGATGCGTCTGCTTGTGGCGGCTCAGGTTGGACGATGTGGCGTACGTCTTGCCGCACTCGTTGCATGTGTGTCTCGCACCCGACTCCTTTGCCTCCACGCCAGCTTTGCGCGCCTCCTTGGCCTCACCTCTCCTGCGTGAACGGCCATCTGAGATGAAGAAGCCATCTGCTGTGTAGCCATCACTCTGGCTTTCAGACTCACCGCTGTAGTAGCCACGGGCCGTCAGGCCCGATTGAGGGCTGTCGGGATGCTCCAAGTCTGGCTCACAGTACTCCTCTCCTCCACTGTTTACCGGAGCATAGAGCGGGTCGGACACAGCTGAGCTAAGCTTCTTCTCACCCTGATACGCTGATGGGCTGATGTAGTCCTGGATATAGCCTGGGGAGAGAAGAGAGGAGATGCACTCAGCCTTAAAGGTACAACAATTCTGGTCTTGAGTCTGTTGTCTAGAAACTCCTGATCTTTTCAAAGCCTTGCCCCTAAAGCACTATTCTATGCCAGAATGCCTTAAAGCTAGTTCAAGTCCCCGGTTTTGTTAACAGGTAGGTCATACTACACTCAAGCAGAAACTCTTCCTTGTCCTTATTTGCTGGACTTTTTCTTACATTTACAGATTCTAGGGTGCCACAGAGACCAGAGTGTAAGAAAGTCTTTTGACTTAATAATTTAATGCTAATATAACTTTATAACTAATTAATAAATGGAAGTGTAATTATTCAAATGAATCAACTGTATAATTATTGCACTGGTACGATATTAATTTCTTCAGTCAAACACTGCTTTTACAATAAGAACAGTATTACTGTTCATTTCT
Organism: Synodontis membranacea; assembly: GCA_025674565.1. NCBI lineage: Eukaryota > Metazoa > Chordata > Actinopteri > Siluriformes > Mochokidae > Synodontis > Synodontis membranacea. Next base: position 8,197,052 of record JAOVYU010000037.1, on the reverse strand, counting down.
CTATTTTAAATTGCGTTAATGGAGTGACACCACAATTTATTATTATTATTATTATTATTATTATTATTATTATTATTATTGTTGTTGTTGTTGTTGTTATTATTATTATGTAACCCCAACCTATCTGCAGTCTCCTTACTTCAGAGTACATAAAAATCCCTTTACTACGGGTCTAATTGTGCATGCCGAAGTGAATGTGCACATGCTACTAAGGATTATAACACAGAGATAATGATTTATTAAGTGGTGCGACTGTATTGAGAGTAGAGACACCCCCCGCTGCCATAATTTCTCTCTCTCTTCTTTCTAAGACGAAATAATCTTATTGATTAGCTCATTTTCTTTGATAAGGTTACCAAATGGCCTCTCTGGTTAAGTAGTTGTGTGCTTAATTTTCATCTCCATTATTCCACGATAAGAAATCAGTGCTAGGGCTTGTGTTATGCCATGGGCTACATCATTCTTTTCCTCACTTCAAGGCTCACATTAGTCCTGTTTGAGATACAGTCAGACATTCAAGTCGAGTCAGTGCTCAGAGTAATATTAATAAAGCAATTCAGAAGCCAGACGTATTGACTGCTCTTTCAACGCAAAACAACCCCCTTTTTTTTTTTTTTTTGCACTTGTTCACTGCTAGATAAATGACTGACCCCTGGCACATCGTTCAGAGACACAGACAGAGAGAGACATAGCGAGAGAGAGAGAGAGAGAGAGAGAGAGAGAGAGAGAAAGAGAGAGAAAGAGAGTGCGAGAGACAGTCGGGTGCTGCTAAAAGGTTTCCTGGCAGCCGCTGGGTCTTTTAAATCATTTCAGCCACATTATATCCGCGCCGGAGTGGCAGACGTTCGTCTCGATGTTTTTAACCTAATAGCTATAGCGTCGCACACTGGGTGAGAAATCCTCTATCACATTTAACATGAGAACTAGACAGTGTCGGGGAAAAGCCATTCCACCAGCCCTCTGAACGCAGCAAACCGAGAGAAATGAAGTATTGACTGCCTGTTAATGAAATTCACCGTTTCCATGCTGATCAATAGGCTATCTGCTGTAAAAAGCAGTGCAACTGGTCATGCAGTAAGCAAAGCAGAAGTGCCAGGGAATAAGGAGACACATGAAGGGGCACAACTAACCAAGCCACAGTCAAAGAGAAGAGCAAACGGATTAAGGCAGGAGGAGGAGGAGGAGGAGGAAATTGCTCTTATTGTCCGTCGAGGGTCACAACATCACCTGCCTTGCTGCCGTAAGCATGTTGAAGTGCCTTGAAGGGCCAGGATCATTATTAGACACGCAATTAGAGCGCTTTTAATGCCCTGCACTCCAGTGGCCTTTTCGCTGCACAGCAATTCCGGAAGCAGCGTCTGTAGAGGAAGGCAAGCTCAGCGAGCTTTACGGTGCTCAGAGTGCTTACGCATGACAAAAACCCAGCACAGCCTCGCACGTGAAACAATCCCATAGACAGCACTAGTATCAGGCGAGCAGAATCATGGAAGTATGAAGAATGGATTTTATTTATATCAGTCAACTATTTCATCGATACCACAATACTTTGATGCATAGTCTGTCAAATGATTTATCATAACTGTTTGGTGCTGTTTGATAAAAGGAAAAAGCCTCAATGGTCCTTTATTCATTACTACTGATATGAAAATATTTTTTAGATACCATTTAGAGTACCTACACACTCGGGGAAAAATGCAGAATGTTAAGGACTTAAGAAGTTCTTTATCAGCTAAAAGAAGTGTGTTAGATTTTGGTTGGAGATCAATCCTGTAGGAAGGTGGATCTCCAGGAACGCGGTTGACGCCCGGTGCTCTAAAAGTATAGCTTTGCTTTAACTGTGCTCCATTTATGTTTCTTTAAATGCTTTTAAATGTACATTATGTCAACATTTCCAGGAGAAAGATGGCAATTGATGATACCACCCCAAGTTTTCTATTTTTAATAACAGCAAAAATAAGGAAGCACTCAAGAACTTTGTATCGTCTTACCTTCGCAAAAAAACATAAGCAGCTAGCACCTTCAAATAAAAATCCAATAAAAATGAGTAAACACGCGTCTGATATCTAGCATTTCTTATCTAGCTTTTCTGCTGATTACGCGGCAGGTTATGAATGTGAGACCTTTCAGAGTGCAACAGGTCCACATTGGCCTGGGCTGGATGTTGCATTAAAAACAAAACCAAGGCTTGGAGGGATGATCAGAATTGGTATGAGTGCATATCAGTCAATAGTGCAATGCAAAGCAGGGCCCATGTTCTAAGGTTTCAGCCTCTGCGAGATGCCTGTAATAAGCCACCATTCTGCCCTTTTGATCAGAGCATCACCTTTGCTTCCTGCTGTGGCTGGAGATTTAAGACCATTAACAATCTTGCCAATATTGAGACCTGAGAAATCAGATCCTCAGAAGCTAATGGTTTATGAGGATCTGAGAAAAAAAATATGTATACTAGAGACTTGGGTAAATATACATGTTTATATAGGTCTACCAACCCTGTAAATAATAAATGGGCAGGTTATCCAAAGCACCAGCCTCAAGCATGCACCAGTTCAACCGATTAACATTAACATTGACTGTAAACTGGTTTCTCTTTGATAAAACAGAGACTTTCGAATGCTAAGTAAAGTAATACTCTATTAACATTGTACTGTCTTTGTTCTTTATGTAAGACATGCTGCTCTTTAGGAATAATGCTGATGCATGGCAAAATCACTCACCCACAAGTGCAGAGCTGTTTTTCCAGTTCTTTCTAACATTAACCGGTTTTTAGTGCAGCAGTGTGCAGTTTTGGGCGTCACTAAAGATTGTAGGGGAAAGCAATGTAGGCCAGTATGTGTACACCACTGCATGATACAAAAAGGTCATGTCTAAGCATCATAACGTTGGCATGAGTTTGGTGTTGATTCCTTCGGAAGAAGGTTCTAAAACACTGCCTCGTTATAATTGCCTTTTCCATTTTTGACCACGGCAACGTGAAAGCCTGTAGGTTATTTAAGCCAAACGTTGGAATAAATGTCTCTACGTTTTGCGAAACGTCTTTCCTTTGTAAGCCATCATAAAATGAAACCGAATAAAGTTATAAAACCTTCTGGCTCTGATATGACTGAATTTGCAGTTTTTTTGCAACAGGTGGGAAAGCAACACTTTCTTCCTCTCTGACCCTTTCTCCCTCTCAGTCTAAATCTCCTGTCAGCTTATCTCTGAAAAACATCATAGCACGACAGAGGGGAGCGGACATCTGCTGCCCAAATCTGCCCAAAGATAGAGAGAGAGCGAGACAAAGAGAGAGAGAGCGAGAGAGAGAGAGAGAGAGAGAGCGAGAGAGAGAGAGAGAGAGAGAGAGAGAGAGAGAGA
>JAOVYU010000037.1:8174040-8188287 GCA_025674565.1 Synodontis membranacea | reverse complement strand
ATATTATAATGGGCCACTGGTTACAGGCATCTAGCCGCAATAAAGCTGTCACCACAATGTACACCGATATCTTTACATTCTGGCATTTCTTTTTATGTGAGTCTTACAAGCCGCAAACATAAAAGGATTGCGTTAAGCTTTGCATAAACAGTAATCCATCAAGACAATATCTAATAGTAAGCTATGGCAGCTCCATCTCTGTTTTTCCATCAACAGTCATCTATTGGACTGCTATACTGCAGCTTTGCTGTAGAATCGTCCCCTTAAGACATTCAAACCTCCCACAGTGCTGATGATTCGCAACACAACATAGTGCCAAACGATGATTTACAGTGTAACCTTACCAAAATGTCTGAAACCATTAAACTGTAATTAATAAAGATTTTATGAGCAAAGCTTCTCTCACAATATTGCTCGAATAATAGGGATAACGAAGAGGGTCTTGCTTGTGTGTGTGTGTGTGTGTGTGTGTGTGTGTGTGTGTGTGTGTGCGTGTGTGTGTGTGTGTAGGTGTGAGTAAGAGCCTCTTTTAACAGGTTGCTGGTGTTGGGTGTGATCTTCATTTTCTCTCTGAATGGTCGGTTCTATTTAATGGGATGATGTCGGCATCTGCTCCATCATTGCCTCTTTTGTGCCATTATGGCGGCTGCTTCTTTGTGCGCACAAAGCAAGTGAGGGACGGCCTCTCGATTCACATTTCCCTTGTCAGTAAATTCTACATTTAATTAAGTGTTTGAGCACCTCTTTCACTCTCTTTCTGTCTGTACTCTCTTTTTGATTCTGTATTCATAATAGACGTACAGAATTGAATTTGGAGGTAAAATAATGTTATTGAAGTGTAAGAGGAAAAAAGAGGCTGGCTAGGGGCTTATTCATGAGTACCTTTAGTAACAGTTCATATCAGAAAACACTAGTCTATGGCTATATAATTAGACACATTCTTTAAGGTTGTGTGTGCTATAAAGATGTTCGAAAATTTGCCACATGCAATTTGAAAGCACTTTTTTGCTAACAATGAAGACATTGTTAAATGCAGCGCAGCTTTATAAAACACTGTGCCATGTCACTGATAGTGTAGGAAGTGATATAAGACAATGAAGTGAAGATGTGAATCCCACGTGGATAGAGGGAATATTGATTCCGGATTCCTTTAGAGTTGACACTCAGCCCAAACTCGATCAAATTGCAGTTTGGTGAATGCAGCATTGCACGAGACTCGATTTGGTGCTACTAAGAAACAGTCTTTTGGAAACCAGATCCAAACAGGTTGTTGAGCTAGACTAAATATTGTGCAAGAATAAGGTAACGTGTTAATAATTACTCTATTTTGGACGCAATTAACACATTTTCTAAGATTAGTGCATCGCAACTTGCTGTGATTCAATTGTCTGTAATCCCTAAAACTCACTAAATGTTCACTAACTTTTTTTAATTACTTTCACTGTATTTACTGAATAACGCATAACAGTTATTGAATTATATGTTTTAGAATAAGTAACTGAATTATAATCTGGGACTTTAAGGGGTAAAATGATGACTTCTATATTGTTGGTAAGTATCCATAATTACCCCAGGCTTCACATGCTCTAATTGCAATAAAAACAGAAAAAAAGGGAAATAAACTGAGCATTTCAAGGATGTAGCAAATGGTGAAATGCTTTTGAGGATCTGTCCTGCACTGTGCAGTCTACAGTTTTACACATTCTCTACAATACAATCCAGTCTCAACACAGTTCTGTATCAGATTTGTCTCTGACCTTTCTCCGAATTATTGCCATTTGTGCTATTTGTCTTCTATACAGTAAGTCGCTCTGGATAAGGGCATCGGCAAAATGCCATGAATGAAAATGCAAATATTGTTTTGATCTCTACTGAGAGTTTGTAAAATTAAAAATCGCTCTTGGAATGCTGCAGAAGTAGCAGTGGTGTTATGATTTTGGGCTTCTAATGGGAAAGTTATGAGTTCAGATCCCTTTGGCAAGCTTAAGGACGCTGCTGTATCTTGCCTCAATTTTAAAGTGCTTTGGCAATTATAATCATAAAGACTGTATACCAGGACTCCTATTCACAATATGCACATACTGAAACATCCTTTCAACATATTTAGTACTGGTTGACTTTATAGTAAGGCCTATATATAGTTGTATACATGTAATGCTTTATAATCCCTCTGTGGGTTCCCTTTCAAGCCTGGTTTCTCTCAAAGTTTCTTCTTCATGTTATCTTAGAGAGCTTTCCATGCTGCTGCCTCTGGCTTGATCATTAGGGATCTAAATATAAATCTACGTCCAGATTTCTGTAAAGCTGCTTTGTGCTCTTGTTAAAAGCACTATACAAAAAAAAACTGTCCTTTAGTGTCAAATCTTAGCAAACGAAAAATCACAATTCAGTCATTTATTCATTTTCTATACCATTTATCCATTGCAGAACATGGGGAAGCTGGAGCCAATCAGAGCTGAATTCGGGCAAGAGGTAGGGTAAAACCTGGACACGTAGCCCAGGAGACAAATAAATTAAATATTTATAATTTATTAATAGAATTGCTTGACAGTCAAAGTAGGAAGTAGTGCAACAAAACTCCGGCCATTATTCAATTTGCTGTTCAACAACAGAAACAGACATGGGACAAAGCGCCTTTACAGAAATTTCAAATTTCTTCCTGTATATATGCATGTTAACGTTCATGTAAATCTCTACAGATAAATGAGCACTTCTCTATTGCGTAGCAAAAAGCGACTATGAGATGTTGTTGGATTGACGTCAGGTTGTGTTTGTGACCTGAATTTCACTTCAGTGTAAATGACCTAGTTATATATTGAGCCCAACAGAGCACGCTCTAGCGTTTACAACTCTACATGTTCTCCTGCTGATAACATGAAGAATTTACAGAGTGAAAAAGAAAAGGAAAAAAAAAACTGATCAGAGTCCTACGAAGGGCCCCTTAAAGCTCTAGCATCCTTTCAAGGATTTAGACTCTGTTTACCATAGTGCATAGCAGCACTGTCATTTCCACTGGAATACTTTTCAGAACCTGACATTTTCCTGGTTTGGTTTGTGCATAGTGTAAAAAAAAAAAAAAAAAAAAAAAAAACATATTACACATGGTCTAAAATTTCTGCACTGGTTGTATTATTAAAAGCCTAAATGAGTAATGTCTGTAATGTCGGTCATCAACAAGTGAAATGTTACAGGTTGTGTGTAATCTACCCCCACCCCTGACCCCCTTTTCACAAATAAAAGGGAAATAAATCCTCGTCTTTCACTCAAGCATCTGGTCAATGCCCCGGGACAGGAGTTACCATGGTTACCTTCCCCCCTCTGTCCTCCTCAGGCAATGGATCGGCCTGCTGTTGCGTCTTAGGAGCTTGGGTTGCATCCACACAGATTGATGTGGTGGAGAAAGGAGGGGCGTGATCCACACTATCTCTGCATGTCTCAGTTCATCTCACTTTAACTGTTTGAATGGGACTTATAATTAGAGGAAGGGGAGGGGTCATGCTTCTTCCCCTCTGCATCTCTCTTTTCCCTCTATCTCCGCATCTCTCCAGGTACCCGGTTCACTTTACTGCTGCTGTGGTTTCACTCTTCCGGATGACTCTCTTCATCCGGCTCAGAGGGGAAACTCAAAACCCACCCGGGAGACACTCTTCCCCACTCTCTATCTCTCCCTCGCTCTCTCCCACTCACTAGAGTCCGTAATTCATTCCCGAGACGTGTTTGTTATCCATTGTATGGACAGCATAAGCTTCGAGTAGTGTTATTTTATTTATTTATTTTTTTGCATCTCCATCCATAAACATGCTAAAAATCTAAATTTGCACTAATGTGGCAGAAATGCATGCATCCCGAGATTTAATGCTTTGCTTATTGCTCATGAATGTGCATTTCTGTGTGTGTGTGTGTGTGTGTGTGTGTGTATGAGTCTCTGCAAGAGATGAAAGGTTTTTTGTATTGTCTGGGAAATGCTGCGTTCTTTAATTACCCTGCTTGTTAGCGAGCACTCAGAGTTCTGTGAAGAACACCAGAACTTTCCTACTTATATTTAATAAGCTCCACTTAAAGTGTAAACATTCGCTCTATCTTTTAGTTCCCATAACCATCAAAGGTTTGTTAAAAGGAAGTTCCATTAAAGCCTTTTCTCTCTTACCCGCACTCTCTGTTTCCATCTTTCTTTCTATCTCTCTCTCTCTCTCTCTCTCTCTCTCTCTCTCTCTCTCTTACTCTGTCTATCTCTAATTAGATGTACGTCTTCCTTCTTCTCTGGGACATAATTGATTGTCATTTGCATAAGAAACCAGATCCATCTTCGCCACAGGTCAGAAGGTTTCCAGGCAAATGAAATGGAGAGCAAACAAATTATTTCGAGTACTTCTTCCAAGTCATTCTTTTTTCTATTTTCTTTTTTTTCTCTCTCTCTCTCTCTCTCTCTCTTTTTTTCCTGGTTAAGAGACCTCAGTTTCCAGCACCTTCCACATTTCACTGAACATCTGTGAGAAAGCTGATTACATGTGTCAATTCAGCATTGGCATTCTGCATAATGTAAGACAGGATGATAGATTTAATGCTGAACATTGAATTTCCAAAACCCAAAAAAAAAAACGTGAACCACCAAAAGCTCAACATCAGAGAATATTAATGTGCCTCTTTTCTATCTTTCCCTTTCTCACCCTCCCTCTCTCTCTGAATGGGGCAGATAAGGGTTAGGCTTAGCTTGTTGCTCCTTCTCTTCATCCATATTGATGAAAGGGAGCCTCAGCTGCCCTAGTTTCCTCTGCGCTGGCTCTGCAGCAGCCTCGCCTTTATACGCTGTTGCTGAGGTGCACAGGAGTAGGTGAGGTCGTGGCTCATGTCACTTTCATATGCAGCAAAAAGTGGCATAGTTCATCACACCCTACAAAACTAAACTCATTAATAACAATTGGTTCAAAATACCCTTTGTCCCGTATCAACCTGATACACAAAAGCAACAGAACAACACTCTGAGTACCAGAACTTCGCACATTTTTTTTTAAGAAACACGAATTCTTAGTTTTTCTTTTAAAAGACAAATAACTAGATGAAAGTCATGAGAAAAGAATGATAAAAATGTTACATTTGCTCTATGTACATCTTACATGCAGAAGCTTACATTCAACCTTATATCTTCAATAGAAAAAAACAAGAATTTGGTGTTCAATTTTAATTGATTTGGGTTTTTCAAAAATATACATTCACCACCTCAGATTATTAATTCAGTGATGTTAATAATAACTTGCCAAGGTCAAGGCTTCTTATCTTCTTGCTATTGATCATGATAGAGTACAACTGGTAGCTTCTCTGTGCACGGCATAACGAGGGTTTGCTTGATGAGTACGAGTTAATGGGAGGCGTTTCAGTTTGGCCAAAGGTCTGGAAAAAAAACCCAAACTGTCACTATCAGCTGAGAGGAAATTGGTATAGATGGTCAGGAACAACCCAGGAACAATCAAGGCACACGCCTGCCATGAACTGGAAGGTGCCGGAACACTGAATACAGTCCAGCGAGTTTTATATCACCATGAACTAAGAGGCTGCTGTTCATGAAAGAAGCCCCTGCTCCAAAATCGACACCTTCAAGTTCAACTTGGACAAAGAAAAAGCCATCTGGAGCCATCTGGTCATATGGTCAGTTTTATGATAAAGCAGGCTAGCTTAAGCTTTAAACAAGTCCTTATCTTCATCCTATTGAAAATATGTGGACTGTGCTTAAAATTTGGGTCTGTGCCAGGAAGCAAAAAAATTAAATTGAACTCTATCAATTCTATAACGAAGAGATGTTGAATATCCAAACAGAATTTTGCCAGAAGCTTGTTGATGGCTACCAAAGTTGTCTGGAATAGGTGAAACTTGCCAAGGTACATTTCACCAAAATTTAGGTGAGCTGTACAGTATGTATATTTTGACTTATATAACTTTGGCCCAGCGATGATTTGAGAAAACTCAAAATGAATGAAACCTGCACCAAATTCTTGTTTTGTTTTTTCCTATTAAAGATGCATGCTTCAATCATTCTTCTCCCGAAAAAGAACAGGTCAAAGAAATAACTGAAAGCCCAATTTTACCATAACACCATGTCCATGATGAGTGTATATAAACTTCCGACAGCAACTGTAGCACCAGCTACCATAAATAAATATACAAATGTTTTTTATAAATATACAACTGTAGTTTACTCCCTGACAAAGGCACACTTAACACTGGAACCATAATGAACAACTAGCATCAATACCATATCTACCATCGCCTCCTAATGAAATTTGTCATGAAGTCATCAGTCAGTATGTCTGCACTCGCACACTCTTTGGGCAAAGATTTGTGTCCATTAAGAGCATATATAATTCACAGTATTTTTGCTGACTGGGTCGTTTGTGTGCCGCTGTACAGCGGGATACTCACAGTTACAAGGTGGAACTAGAAGATCCTGCGGTGAAGGAGGGTGAATGATAAAGGAGCAACACAAGGCGGACTGTATCACCTGTGTTAGTGGGGAAAACCTAAGAGTAATTCTGTAAAGTCTTAAGTTTTGAATGATTCCGTCTAAACATTTTACAACCTCTAATAATGTGCTTGATAACTTATAATCATGTTGTAATGCATGTGCGGTCTCACGATTCATTATGAGGTCATGTGGTGTACTATCATCAGGTGGAAAGTAACGAACTACCTGTATGTACTACCAGACGTAGTACACCACATGACATTATAGTGCTTGACTGCATGATTCATGGCCCTTTTTTAGTAATAATAATAATTAAGAAGAAGAAGAAGAAGAAGAAGAAGAAGAATTTATCCCTGAAAAACTGTAGGCCAATTAAAAGACAGAAGTTGCAAATTTTGAATAATTCTATCTTGGGACACAATTAAAAAGCAGTTTCCTGTTCAAAGTCTATGCTTCAGGAGCTAAATTCTGCATTAGCCAAGTATTCAGCAGTATTACTTAGTATTACTTCAGTAGTAGTAGTAGTAGTAGTAGTCGTACTTTTATTCGTCACTCTTTCCATACTGCACAGTCTTTATGATTAATAATAGCCTGTGCATAATTATAAAACAACTGTAATATTTACTAACATTACAAAAGTTACAGTGTGACCTGAATGAATATCTGTGAAAAAGGTTTTGGGTTTGAACCTGCCAGCCGGCTGAAGCCTTTCTGTGTTGAATTTGCATGTTCTCCGTGTGCCCGTGTGGGTGTCCTCCGGGCGCTTGGGTTTCCTCACGCAGTCCAAAGACATGCAGGTCAGGTCAACCGGCTTCTCTAAATTGCCCGTAGGTTTGAATGTGAGTGCGAATGGTTGCTCGTCTCTGCTTCAGTCCTGCAATAAATGGGTGTACCCGCCTCTCACGAGAAGGGATTGCTTCCAGATTCCCTAAGATAACAGACAGATGAATATCTGTGTAGTTTACATTAATTTCTACCACAGTGCTGTTGAAATTCTTGATTCTGATCGGTTAGAATTGGGTTTGTTATTGATCCATTTTCTATAACCGCAGCTCTGACAATAATTCCAGCTGGAAGAGTTATATTAATGGGCTCGTTCTGAAACATTCCATATAATTTCTATAATAACAACTTAGGGACTCGCAAAGTGCCACAGAAAAAACTGTGTAATTGTTGATATGGTGAAGTATTCTGTGAGCAGCCCTTTAGTTACCATTAACAGAAGGAGTCTACAGTGTCAGCAGCCTACAGTCAAATTTGTGGTTTCTCTGAAAATCAACAAGCTGTTGTTATTGTTGTTGAATTTCAAGAGAGAGGAAAAGGTGGTGGTGAGGGAATGGTGAGTGAATTAGCTGCCATTATACAAGTGATAACAGGAATAAACTTGCTTCATTGACGTTCCCTCATGCAAAAAAAAAAAAATAAAGGATGAAAAAGTATGGTCATTCTTTAATTGATAAAAAAAATATTTAGATGATTATTGGCATAATGCTTTGGTGTAAGAGGATTAAAAGATTCCTGGACATGCTCTTATTGAAAAAGAATTAACTGGGGTGTCTGAAGGCCATCGGTTTCACCTTCCATCATATTACACAACCCCATCATTGATTTTATGATGGGAATTGCCACCTATGTTATGCATTTGGCATCTTTTTTTGGGTAAGATCATCTCCCATCCTCTGATTTGATTAAAACTTCATGATGCGTGAAAGTGAGGCCAGATGTAAGAAGCTTTCTTGACTATGATGATTGAGACATTTGCTGTAACAGCTTGTCAGCCTTACGGCGTGGGAGAGAGGAACCTGAGATCACACCAAATCAAAACCCACTTCTCCAGCAGACACTGTAATTCCTTACAGGCACCGTAAATCTAACATCCATCCTTATTATTGCGTCCAGGAAAAAATTCTGCATTCGTAACAAGTCATTCAGGAACCACTGATCATTGATTCATATTTACATGCTTGCTATTTGATTCAGTTATGTGCATGCATTAAATTCTGCAAGCATGGCTGGTCTAAGGCTGGGGGCTACTAACAGTCAAGAGCCTGTAAAGCCCACTGAGACTGCTTATGATCCCATGCTTCACCATGATCACCAGAAACAAAGAACGAAACATTTAAAGCCAAAACTGTTTCCGTTTGAGGATCATAATTTCTTAAAAATCTCTAAATGAATGTCTATGGTAGACAGAGCACTAATGGCATCCAAATAATTTTTCCTCCCCCTTTCGCTTTCTCACTCTTCCATTCCGGGCTACTGGAAGTGAGTGAAGCTGTTGTAGCTAGATCAGCTGCACGTGAACATGTTAGCATGCGTCAGATCACTCATGCCCTATTTGTCTGAGCACAGCTTGGCGCCTAGCGAGCGAAAGCGGCGCTTTTGTTACCCACTCAGGCAGCCTGGCACTGAGATGCCCAATTAAGTGTGAAAAGCTGCTGAGCTGATGTTGGAGTACTGATAATTTATGCTAATAGGGTCTCCTCTATAGCTTGCTCCCCCACCTTCAAATAACACCCTCGCTAACATTCCTCTTACCCCTTAAATAACACTATTTTCCCTAAAACCCCCTCGTCTCTGAAATCGCAGCACCTTTCCTGAAACCACCCTCATTGTCATAAATAATGACAACCTCCCTAAAAGAACCCTTAACCCCTCTGTTGCTCTTTTCTTCTATCCAGCCTCTCGGCCTCTCCCAGACAGTAGGTTGCAACGTGGTGCATGTATAATGCATCACAATATGTGTAATATGCCCTAAGCCAAAGGGCTGTAGCAGCAGTGTAAATTCTTTGATTACATGGCAGACATGCAGAGGGGTAGTCATGGTGTTGCTCATAAATAACGCCATCTGGAGGGTTGTGTTTAAGAGTAATAAGCATGTACCACCACTGTCATCAGCCATGCAGGGGTCCGGAGCTCGATCTCACCACACACAGAGGTAAACTCCCACCAGTCCATGACTTTAGGGGCCATTCCTTTGGCTCCGAAAAGAAATGATTTTCAATGGAAAAATGGTTTCAGGAATTGAAAGTGGATCTATGCTGGTGTGTGAGCGAAGGCGAAGGTATAGGATGGCAGATGAAAGCTAGCAGAAATTGCATGAATTTCTATATGCCGTTATTGGAAAAGCGCTGAAATCAGGAGCACACGTCAGCAATGCTAGAACCTGGCCACAGATAGATCAGATTATCTGCCTCAGCTAAACGCCAGCGCAGCATCAAATGCTGATGGATTTGATATTATTCAACAGCTCTCGCTAAGCCGTACCCAATTAACCCTAATATTCGCCCACAGGGCTAAGATGCACCTACATACCTGCTCTGACAAACCAGTACACAAATCCATCATACCAGATTAGCATTTTAATATGCCCAGATTCGCTAGCCACTTCCCCACGACGCTATCCTCAAAAGTCGATCTGGAGATATGCATTAGGCTGGCCTCCTTAAAATGCTAATTTAATGATAATTACATTGGTCATCTCTGTACCTTGTCACTTGTTATCTCTAAATGATGCTGTCACAAGTCCTATTCTTTTTTTTAATGGGGTTAATTAATCATCAAAAGAGCCGTGTTCTTTCAAAAAGAGCAGACAGGTCATTTGATAATTGTAAAAGTGTAAATGCTGGTGTGTTTTGTATGGTAATTGTGCAAGAGGAGAAACAACTACAGTTGTTCGACACACACATGCACTGATACCCACACATCCATACACACACAAACAGACAGGTGACAGGTTAAAGGAACAAACAGTGACGCTGTTATGCTCTGGAGGACGTTTCGCTAGCATGGTTCAAGTCCACTTGTCCACTTAGAGGGAAGCATCAGTGCAAATCAATACAAATTTCTTCTGACTGATCACTTTTATCCTATGATGAAGCATTCTTTCCTGACGGGAGTGCTGTCGTTCAGGATGCCCAAGATACAAAGACTCACTGAATGGGTTGATGAGGATGGAAATGAAGTAAATCACCAGATCTAAACATTTACGAGAGATTTTGGATCGTCAAACACTATTTGATCAAATAGCAGTGCTTTCTTTAATTTGTCACCTGTATATATAGAGTTATATATAATACAGTGTTTCTGACAGCTAATATCAGGTGAGTACAATGTGTCGGGAACAAAATGTGCACGGCTCACCGCTGAAACAGAGTTGTGGAACAGAGTCTAAGATTACATCAGCACATTGGAAGAGAAACAGAGAACTGAGAAAAAATAGATTTTCCTTCCGTACAGTAGCTGTAACCATCAGCACATATGGACAGAGTGAAATAAAACAGTTGTAGCTAACAACTTTAAAAAAAAAAAAAAAAAAAAAAAAGAAAGAAAAAGAAAAAAAAGTCCAGCGTAATCCATAGTTGACAAACTACAGCAAAATATAACTCAAGTTCAAAACTACAACCCTTTTTGTTCTAATAATAAAAGTGTAAGAATGAGACAGTCATGAGACATTACCAAAGAGTTTTATCTAAATTTCCAACAAGAGTTCAATGCATTTTGTTCTTTTTCCACTCTGAAAAAGTAGTCCCCTGTTTGAAAGGATGAAATGTACAAAAAAATAAATGATAATTTACGAACATATTTGTCTTAAGATTGCATGAATGGAATTTCTGTCAGCCATAGGCCAGCTCTCAGTAAATGAGTTTTCAGTACAACAAAATATGTAAATCTTGTGACCATTGCACATACGGTACAGAAATGGTATAGATTTCACTGAAAAATGCTGGAGTATTCCCTTAAGTACTCCCAAACTCCTAAGGCACAATGCAAAAGTATCCAAACAAACAGAAGGCTATTCTGCATTTTGTGTTGCCTAGTCATTTATCAAATTGCTTATAAGGGGGAGAAAAAAAGCAAATTAAGGTAAACACACTAAAGAACGTAGGAGAAATGGTGTGTTGTGCCTCTAGACTTAAAAGCTTCTCTCTGGGAGGTGTGGAGATATTGCTATGAAATATGAGGCTCCTGAGGGGAAACACAGCTTATTCCAGTGCTCAAATAGTCCCCTGTCTTCTCATTGCTGACGCTCCTCCATATCACTGCAAATGAGCAAAACAAAACGAAAATAAAAATGTGTATGTGCATGCATGCACACAGACGGACAGCCAGACAGACACACACACACACACATGCACACAAAGTAGAGACTGAGATCACTGGGCTTGGGCGGCTTCACCTTGGGACATGCCACCATTTGCATATATATTGAGAACATACGTTTTTGGTTTATTATAAGTGTAGCTGCTCACACTGGTGGTGGTGGTGGTGGGATGCAGAGCTTCAGGGGCTAAGGTGGAGAAGGAAAGGGGGGTGACGCTGATGAAAGGGGGAACCTGGAAGACCCTCCATTCCCTTGTGTGTGTGTCAGCTAATTTTGGAGAGATAATTACAAAACCAAGACTTCCATACTAATGAAGCAGAACGGCTTTTTTTGTTCCTATTCCGGGATGGGTTTTTTTTTTCTGTCCAGACATAATCAGTGTTCATCAAGAATGCGATGCAAAGGATTAATTTTAGGCTTGCACTTGCCAATATACAGTTGGAATTCAGTGGGAACAGTAACTACAGAGTTATTTTCCTGTCAAGTGCATGTAAATGCAACAATATAATTGTAATTTTATAAATCG
The DNA here is from genome assembly GCA_025674565.1 of Synodontis membranacea. Classification (NCBI taxonomy): domain Eukaryota; kingdom Metazoa; phylum Chordata; class Actinopteri; order Siluriformes; family Mochokidae; genus Synodontis; species Synodontis membranacea. Next base: position 8,176,200 of record JAOVYU010000037.1, on the reverse strand, counting down.
CAAATCTATAATCTGATTTACATATGCAGCTGTAACGAACTGTGATCACCAGATGCGTTTTTTTATTTTTTATTTTTTTATTTTTTGCTCTGGCAGCTTCCAGGACCTCATTTTCAGATTGCTTTCGGAGCACTTTTCTCACGCACCTACAGTATTGTTGCACAAATTTGATGGACACAGGCCTTTAATGAAAGAATATTCATCGCTTATCTTACATCAGGCAGGACCAGATAACCAACTCCTGATAGCTAAAGGGCAGTGCAATTTTACTCTAGAGTATTATTTAGTGTTAGTACTAAATAAGGATCTAGAGCAGTATGCAAGTATGCAAGTATGCAATTTAAGGCACAGCTCTAGTTTGTTTAGTCATTAGAGGACACAAGGTCACATGGTGCTATATATTTGCAATATGCAGGCAGATTTTCGGAATATGTGCATAACTGATGCTGGAAACATATGCAGCAACCATCTTGCGTAGACATATATGTACTGTAGTTAAAGCAAGCGCAATTGAGCCTCAAGGGGCAGGGTGGCGTGAATCAAATTCAGATAGCTAAGGGGCAGCTTGAGATAGTTAAAAGGGTGTGAACAGCCTCAGTTAGTTAAAAGGGTGTGGCTGGCTGGAAACACCAAACAACTGAGAGACTCGGACTGAACCCAAAAACTCTACGAGTAGCAGTAGATTTTTTTTTTTTTCCTAAGAAAATATACAAATGAAAAAAAAAACCTTAATTTTTCAACAGTTATTTGGGTATAATGGTGTAAAAGCAAGCATTTTGGGCACTCCTAAGGCTCATTACATTCCACTTGTGTTCGGCGCAGTGCTTTCAATATGGCTTGCGATTCTATGATACTGGCAGAGAAATTACAGTCATTATTCACTTAATTGCTTGTGCTGTTTAAAAGAAATGGAGATAATGGTTGCAATGCAACAACAAATAAAATTTTAAAACTTCATTCTCAAATCACATTCAGAATCATTCGATCAATCCCAAATTGCATATGATAACACTGGCAAATTTAAATGTACTGTATGCCGTATGAAATGATGTACTGTGGCAAACCTAAATTAGTTAACTTATCACACTGGAGCAATTATTTCACGGGAGTCTCTTTCACATACTGTAATGTCTCATGACAAGTTAAATTAATGAAATATACTTAAGGCCGGTAACTCGCTCTCAGCAGACCCATTCACGGTGATTGTGAATAGCCACAAAGGGTTTTGGGTAAGAGATGTAAGAGACTGTTGCTTAGTAAGATTCCATGCAGGGTTGGCAAAGAGACATAGTAAATGTGCATAGAGGGAATGTACATTTAAACCAGAGAATAACAGTTGATGAGGAAGTGCCGAATAAAATCCCACAGTATCCCATGAAGGAAGGCATGGGTGAAGTACCAAGCCTGTCAGAGGACTGCGCTGCCATCTCAGCGATGCACAACAACAAAGCTACTGGTCTTGATGGGATTCCAGCTGAGATCCTGAAGGTTGTAGGGGCTAACCACCGTCACTATATACATCATCATCCCTCATCATGAAGATCTGGGACAAAGAGGTGATACCATCAGACCTCAGAGATGCACTTATTATTATCCTTTTAAAAAGGGACACAAGGCAGATTGTGGATATTACAGGGGCATCTCACTCCTGTCTACCACAGGGAAGATCACTGCCCACATTCTCTCCAAGAGACTCCACTCTCTATGAGAAGAGATCCTCCAGTGTGACTTTCGTCCTGCCCAACTTACATGACCTTCACAGTGAGGCAGCTGCAAGAAAAATGCAAAGGACAAAAGCAACCACCATACCATAGCTTTTATAGACCTCACTAAAGCTTTCATTTCTGTCAATCATCCAGCCCTCTAGAAAATCCTGTTCAAATGTGGATGTCCTGAAAAATACATCAGAATATTAAGGCTCTTACATGACAACTTGTGAGCTGCTGTCCTCTTTAATGGCAGTGAGACTGAACTGTTCAGAGTCAAAATTTGTCTCAAACAAGGATGCATCATTGCCCTCACCCTGTTTGCAGTCTTCATAGTGGCCATCCTTCACCTTACTGGTATGAAATTTTTCTCTTGGTGTCCAGGGCCCGGTTTCCCAAAAGCTTCTTATCGCTAAGTAGTTCTTAAGTTATACCTTAACCTCTCTCTTAACGT
>JAOVYU010000037.1:8128288-8138462 GCA_025674565.1 Synodontis membranacea | reverse complement strand
TGTTCACCTTTATCTTGAAATAAAAAATATTCTATCTTGTTGGGAGTGGCCGCTTCCAGGATGATAAGGAGCACGAGGGCTCACTGATTAAAATGATATGCTATGCTGTTATATGCTATGGCCTTCATAACCCACCAATAAATCTATCGTAGGTTTTGAACCAACATGGTACAAAGCATATTTGGAGAAATGCCATTTGTCCAGCAGTACAATTCCAGAGACTCGTAGGTGCACTGAAGTTCTTCTGGTGGCACAAAGTCACAAAATACCTTGCTAAGACACTTCTGCTTTAATTTGTCCCCCCCTGCTTATTTGTGTAACCCAGCTAAGGGCAGTAGAGCTCATATCGAACCCAGTGTTGGCACAGTGTCGGCTAGATTAGTCATTCAGGGGACTCAACCAGGTGAACATTAATTGCTAAAGAATTTGCTGGTTATAAATGTCATCCATGCTAATTCAAACGGGGACCATTTCGCCTGTGTTACATCAGCTTACTTTCAAAGCAAAATATAATAGTATCATATATGTTCAACTTGATGGAAAGTTGGTTTCTAGTCACTTTGCCTAAACCTAAGATTCCCACTTACGACCTGCGTAGCAAAAGTAAGGATATATTTGTGCAGAACCCAAAGTCGAATACAGTACAACAATACATCTGGCCTGTTTAACCATACTGATTATGAGCCACACATGCATGCTTCTTGGGAATAAAACACATATAAAATAAGTTTCAGTATTAAACTATCAAAATCTCAATAATCTACTATATAATTGCTTTTTTCCCCCCCATCATTTTCACTTCACGCTCCAGCTCAGTAATGTAATTACTCACAGTTTGAGATAGTGGAAGGAACCAAGTCCAGAGGTCCTGTGTGTAGTCACACTAATTCTCAGCACTGTTGAATTTTAACAACAGCAGAATGAAGGAAATACTCCCAAACACGCCCTCAGGACCACAACAATCTAGCACCACCATCCTGGCCTCACATTCACTTAGGATTTTGGAGCACTGCAGGAGGTGTGTAAGTCATTCCTACTTATTTTACTACTACTGTAGCATTCGATTCATTATTAACCTAATTTTTTATGACTACATTTACAGCAGGGTTGCACCACTATGAATACTATTTGATTATACTATCTGAAATTACACTTACATTTTTATGGCCATCTTACAAAAACGATTAGACATGTAGAAATGCCTTTTACATGAATGCCTGCAGTAGACGTGCAGATTTTGTTAGTTTATTTGTTTTTGACATTTGCATTCTTCTCATTCACAATTTTTTCCTACTCGTGTCCTAATTTTAATAGTAGAAAGATCCTTTAATCCTTTAATTGCTAGACATATTTTCTGCTTACAGGCATGCAGATTTATGAGAGATTGGGTAGATTAGATTCAAAGATTTTGAAAAGATACACATGTAGTTTTTGTCCAAATGCAATTTTTTTTTTCTTGTGCACTGAAACTTCTGAATGAAACTCATATTGAAAAGGTGAGTATGGATTGTGAGTACTGACACCCTGGATGTCCTGAGATGTATCATGAAAAAAAAAATAAATTTAATTGGCCTTATTTATAAAGCACTTTACTTCATTCCCATTGAGCCTGGGACGGTGCACGTTGTCTATTTTCTTTAGAGGTCAGTTCTCATTTAGTAATGGAAGACTCAGTGGATATATGCTATAAAAAAAAACACAAGAAGACAAAAAAAAAAGCGTTCCAATTAGCATTCTTCAGATTGAACTCTTAAAGTTTCTGAATTTGAGCAATGCATGTATTGTAACTTTGTCTGTATTCCAGGATTTCAGTTACAGCAAGCCTCGAGATGAGACAAGTGAACTCCAGCATTGCTTCAGTGGATCAGATCTGTCTCCTAGTGGACACTTTTGATATTGTTGTGACTCAACTGAACTTTCTTTTTTATCACCACTGGATTTTGGACAAGCACAAACTTGAAAGCAAACTTGTTTCATATTCGACAGGGTTGTATTTTGTCAGTCTTGGCTGAAGCTTTTTCACTAATTATTAAGTAAACCTTTTTTATTTTGGTGAACGAAGTCTTAGAAACAGCTCGACCATAAATATACATTAACCGCGTTATGATGCCATCAGTAAGCTCTGCTCTGCTCTAAAAGTATAAACCATGCTACCGGTAAACGGTTTTCAATACTTTTTCAGCGTGTCGTTATTAATTTCATTCATCGATCTTCAGCGAATGCTTTATCTTGATCAGGGTGTTGGTGGATCCAGGGCATGAGACAGTTATACACCCCATATTGGACCCCATGCACACACACACATTCACATCTAGGGGAAGTTTAGTCTCACCAAATCACATTCCAGCATGTTTTTGGAAAGCTGAAGGAAACCAGAGAACCTGGAGAAAACCTGTGCAGACACAGCTCTGACGTCATGATGTGATTCCATCCAGCACTCGCATTTGAAACGAGTGCAAACAGGCCTATTATACACTTTCTCAAAATAATGTTTTTCAACGGTTCTCGCAATCATGTATTGTTTCTTGGACACTTTTTATTAAACTTTTCTCCTTTTATTTAATTCTTTACCAAGTTTCTTCTGCCTGCAATATGTGCACATTTGCAAATGATGTTGAGACTAGCCATACTGTAACGTGGATGGATTTTCAAGGTTCAGAGAGAGCATATTTTACCCAGTTTTAAATATCATTTGACAACTGCAGATTGCAAATACCAAGACTTTACTACTGAGCACCTACAACGACATTACAATCCATAAAGCTGAGCTGAACTGCTCTCAGGGAAAAGAGCTGCAATATGAAAATGACAAAAATACAACCACAAGTCACACTCAATAAGATTATTTATGATATTATACAATCTGAATTGATAACAAACAATAACAAAAACAAAGATTAGTAAGATGCACAGTATTCATGATTTGTCCCAAGACAACCAAAGAACTGATCACTCATCTTTCATTCAGAAAAATGAGAAAAGGGCAGGGCCATGTGTGCGAGTTGAGGCATGAATTCTTTCCAGATGGGGTTTGGATATGTGCATGAGAGACAGGACGAGTCTAAGAGACAGACAATGCAAGAAAGAGTTTGCACATTTATGAATTCAAGGATGGCTGATTGGAGAGAGGAATGAAAATGAATACAAATGAGAAGAAAACAAAATGCTAAAGGCAGATTGTGTGTGTGTATTTGCAGTATAGTACAGTCTCAGTTGGTGTAAATCTGTCCCTCAGGCGGTTGTGGGAGCTTCATGTTCTCTTTGCACATCATGAGTCGTCTAAGCTCCTGCAGCACCACCCGGATACTGTAAGAGTCCTGCCACTTCGCCAAAGATGAAACTGCCCTTGGCTCCACCTAAACACACACAACAAAAACAATAGTAACACCATTACATAATTATAATCATAAAGAAACACTGCATTCACAGAACGTACTTCAGAACTGACCGCGCCTTTATCGGTTGCAATGCGGGAAGATGTGGAGTCTGTTAAACAGCGTCACTACAACGTTCGTGTCATCTTACAGCTGCAATTTTCCTAAAAATCTAAAATCTGTAATTATTATATTAGCCAGTTGCTAAAAGATAAGCTTTTGAGGTTAAGCGGTTTTGACCTTTTGTCTGGTACTCAGAAAGAATGACAGCTATGCTGGGAGAGGTGTGTACAATAAAGTCATTTTGTTCTTATAACAATTAATAATATAGCAAGATACTACGATATTGATGCACTTAGTGGGCATTGCGTGGTTTGGGACATGGCCTTAAATTCTACATTCATGAACCCACAGCTGTAAGACGAATGCTTACACTAAAGAAAGAGAACAGCACAAGCCACATTATTAAACATTTTTTAAAAGACAAGGTGAAATTCCATATCCTGTAACAGAGAAGGCATCCTGTAACTTTGAAAATACGCAATAGCGGGTGAAATTCTAAAATCTGTAATAAAGAGGGTGAAACTAAAATGTGCAATAGAAAGTAAATATCCAACATCTGCAATAAAGGACAAAATTCTAAATCTTCATTAGTACGAGAAATAATGAAATAAATAATGAAGAGTGAAATTCCAAAGTCTGCCTTAAAGGGTGAAATTCGCAGATCTGCAATAGAAGCGATGAGATTTTAAAATCTGTAACTTGCTGAGGTCAGAAGTATACATATCGTTAACAGATGTATTAAATATGCTCCTCGACTGCCTGTCAGATTTAGCAGCTGGCAGAGAGGAGCGAGACTCATATCATCCCCGTCCCCCAAAAAAGAAATGAAACTCAGCAGCACAGAATTAGGGCTGTCACCAGAACTGATATTTACGGTAACTTTCTATACCAAAGTTCGGAAAACCTGACGTTACTTGCCTTTTTTTTTTTTCTTTTTTTTTTTTTGGAGTACCACAGATACAGTAGGCAGAATATGGACCAAAGCTGCGAACTGACTGGTGCAGCATATACGCCTTCAAGTGCTCTAGTCTATCTTTACATGCTGAAGAAGAAGACGAAGGAGGACACCCACAAGCGCAGGGAAAAACTACAAGTGGAACATGGTGAATAGCGCAGCTGCAGCGATAACTCTGCCCCGACTTGTTGATAAGAAGGGCAGTAAGAGTCGGGTATGGGAGATCTTTGAGTTCAAGGTAAAGGAGTGATTATTGCGGCATCTACACAAAATTGTTGCACAACTAGCACACAAATCATAGTACTTTATTCTGTTCTGTACTGTTGTTGCTTTTATTTACCAAAATGCCGTTTTTGTAATGTACAAATGTTTTTAATAAAGTTACAGGACAATAAATACTTTTTTTTGTTTTTTAACCATGGCATCCAATTGGGTATCGAGAATCATGTAATTCTACTGGTATTGGTAATAATAAGAAGCAAAATACTGTATACTGAGAAGTCATGGAAACATGATATTTTCTGCGATGGTTGTCATACCATGAAAATCTAAAACTGTCGCAACCCTACCCCTGGAATGGATCCAGCTTTTCAGCATAGTCCACATATTTTCCATAGGGTTGAGGTCAGGACTTGGGAAGGCCATTCCAAAAGCTTAACGTTAGCCTCCTTTATCCACCCAGCTTTGATGCGTTTTTGGTCATTGTCCTATCGGAACACCCAATTCTGTCCAGGTTTCAACTGTCTAGCTGGGGGTTTGAGGTCATGCTGAAGAATTCGTTGGTAGTCATCCTTCTTCATTATTCCATCCACTTTATTTAACCATGTTTAACGGTTGCTTAACAGATGCTACAGCGTTCTTGGGGTTGAGTGCCTCAACTTTACCCCTCCAAAACACATCTCTGGTGATTGTGGCTAAACAACTTTTTTTTTTGTTTGTTTGTCTAGTCTGATTAAACTTTCCTCCAGAAGGCTTTTTCTTTGTCTATGTTGTGAGCTGCAAACTTTAGTTGAGCTTAAAGGAGTTGATTCTGGGCTTCTATCTTGGACCTCTGCCTTTCAGTTCATGGCGATGTAAAACTCACTCGATAGTAGACAGTGACACTGGTTTTCCAGCACCGTCCAGTTCATGGCAGGCCTGTGCATTGGTGGTTCCTGGGTTGTTCATGACCATTGGAACCAATTTCCTCTCAGCTGAGTGACCTTCTTCTAAACTTTGGCCCACCTACCAATAATTTATGTCAGCGCAAAGCTGGCTACCAGTTGTAGTAAATTACGATCAATAACAGGAAGTTAAGGGACCTTGTCAAGTTAAAAGACATTTTGGAACCATAAGCACAATAATATTAATCTATGTGGGTGTACGTATATTTTTGACCCAGCATATATCATTTATCCTGTGTCGATTTTAGAAACATTTACACCAAATTCTTGCTTTTTCTATTAAAGACCGTATGCCGTACAATCATTCTGCCACAGAAAAAGAACAGTCCAAAGAAATAACTGAAAGCCCAATGTTATCATGGATATGAAGGTCATTGTAAGCACATGACACAAAGCATATGACACAAAGGGAACCACACAAAAAGCTCTGAAACAGCACTTGTTTAGAATGTCAGAAATGTTTAGAAACTTTTTTTTTTTTTTTTTATGTAAACTTTAAAGGAAGTGCAAAAAATTTTGGCACCACACAAATGTCCAAATTATTCAGCATGCTCCTAAGAGAGGGAAAAAAAACTCACCACACCACTGGAGTTATGTACTCCATTTAAGTTAATCTTTGTGACAAATCGCACAAACGGAGGTGTTTCTGGATATCTGGGTCCGCACTCCACTCTCAGACTGTACATCCTGTTCTCATAGATGGTCTAAGAAAAAAGAAAAGAAAAGAAAAGAAAAAAAAAAAAGAAGTTGATGCCTCAATCAGAGAACCATACAAGAAAAGGTCATCTTAATGTTTTACACCAAGCAAATTTTGTTGCACACAAATAGGAAAAATCACAATCCTCAAAAAAAAAAAAAAAAACATTACAGCATTCACATGCTATAAGTTAGTAATCTATTTTAAGCCTTAACAAAAGTAAAATTACATATACTAGATTTGTCTAAAACAAGCTACTGCTTTACACAACCTGGTATCCTAGTCTAGCAGAAATGTCAGCCTGACACAGAGGATGTGACTCATCGTTCTTTATAAAGCAGGTAACAAGTGTTCCACATAACTAGCACACGGGTCTGAGAAAACAACGGAAGGGCTAAGATCGCACAAGTAACTCTAAAGACACCGTCAACCTCAAAAAGCGTCTAGCTTGAAGACCTTGAATGTACTTCTTAATTATACTTCTTAAGCACATATATTTTATATTAAACCCAGAAGAAGAAACATTTTCTATGTGGTTAGATATATGCACAGACTGCATAAAAAAAACAGCCAAACTGATTCCACCAAACTGAAATATTCCTCGACATGAAACTGTAAGATAACTGCTGTTACTGCAAGATCCACATTATCAATAGCCAAGTCATGGAACCACTACAGATGCAAGAAGAATGACCTTAATACAACTATGCACATTTCAAAATAACCCCCTGGTAGTCGCTTAGGTGCAAATGAACGCTACTTGGTGTGTTGGAACATTTATTCTTCCACAATAAACTGGTCTTTCAGTTTAGAAAGTAAATGCAGAGTACTTTAGTTAAAACTACAGCATAATACACAAAGCATCCAGAGAAACAGTATGTCAGTGTGTTCACTCGGTACAGCTTTAGAAACACACTGAGCACTTCAGAAATGAACCCATTTGATACCGTCAGTCTCCAAGTCGAACAGTGCAGGACTAATCAGACCAAGGCTACTGAGGGAGAAATGTAAATTATCTTGTTTTAATTTTTTTAGTTAAATGTTATAAATAATCCTAAAAATCCTTGAAAGTCAATAGAAAGGCCACCTGTAGGACAGTAAGTCGTGTTTCGTTTATGGAGGTCTGACATTACAATGTTCTTGTGAGAGCATGGTGTATAATGGATTCTAGTGCAGTAAACATTTAAGGAAAGCACACTAATTCATATAAGGGCAGCAAAGCCAAACTCTACAACCATGTGCAATAAAAAAGATTAAAGAGAAGTCAAAGAGATGCAGGAGATTCCTGAAATGCACATGCATATTTCCTACACTGGCCTGATCATTGTCATATTTGCTGTGAGCTAATATTGACGCAGGTTTTTGTTTTTTGTTTACCAAAGCAAAGTGTTTGTGCATTACCCATCGTAACGGTGTATGCTTATATAAGTATGGAATCCATAGGAGGCTGATTATGACACCAGCGTGTTACCCGTGGTGGTCCGATGATCATGCCTCTCCAGCGCGTGAGGGTCATGTCATCGTCATCCTCCAGCCCCCAGCTCACAGTTCCGTCTCCCACTCCTTTCTGGCCTTCCTCCAACTCCTCCAGCAGACGGAAGTTGCGTGGGACCTTCACGCCTGACCATAGAAACACACATCGCGTCATTTTGGCAACACGGACTTAAAACAGTTGCTAGAAATGCCATAGCTATTCAGATGTTAAAGCATCTTGTGTGCTTTATTTAGGAGAGGCAACGTCTTACGAAATACAGTTAAAGTGCATGAATAAATTCAGCCAATATCAGTGCAATTCTCAAGGGGAAAAAAAACTGCTTCTGCGATGCAACACGTTCATCAGCCAAACACTGCCGATGGCCGGGTGAAAGCCCGAATCCAGAGAGGCAAGGTTAAGTTTCAGGAGACACAGCTCAGTGGTAGTGTTTTCAGTCTTTGCTCTCTGTTGTTGCAGGCGTGAGGGACCTTCACTCTTTCGTTCAAGGGCGTCTGTCCCGTGAGGCCTAAACCTGTGAAAATCTTATTTAAACATGAGCCTGATTCATTTGTCATGGCACACTTCATTCATCTCTTTCTTCTCCCCCCCCTGCAAGTTTGTGCAAGCATCACCGGAAAGCTCGGATGCCATCTGCATTACCTCATCTGTCTTTCACACACAATTCCACTGCAGTCCCTCGACTTTGTAAAGCTAGCAGCGTGCACGTCCATCTTAAACCGTGCACCCCACAAGTCGGATCAACAGCACGATGGTATGTGCATTTCATTAGTACGGCATAGTTCAGTTTTATGCAAAAAAATAAAATTAAATTAATGAATTAAAAAAAAAAAAAAAAAAAACTTTCAAAGCAAAGTCTCTCCTGAGTAAATCAGCTCATAACTATTCTGGCAAGAACTTTTTCCACGTAGTGACTCCACAAATTTCAGCACCACATTTGTGTTCCACTTTTTTTCTTCTTCTCTGTGATTCCTGATTTTTTTTAATATTATTATTATTATTATTTTTTTTATTCCAGCAAGCTGCATCATTAAAAGCACACATAGATTTCTAACACCCATGGCAAAAGCAGACTGAAAAACAACTTAAGACAAGGACATGGTCAGAAATGCCGAGGAAGATGCAGGGGCCCGGGGAGGATATTGCTGAATCATACTAACCCTTCTTTCTTTCTTTTTTTTTCTTTCTTCCTTTTTTTTTTTTTTTTTAAGGGAGCATATCATGACGAATGCTTTTGGAGTAATGTTGCATAATAAAACCGATAATCAGATTTCAGACATCAGATCCTTTCAGATCAGGCTTTTGGGGAGTGCCTTTGCAAATAAAATGGCACTTCACACGTGAATCAGGACGTGTGAACCACTGGCACTGACCATCCTGTTTACACAAAATGTAGGGATAAGACCGGGTTAAGGTTATGAGGGTAAAACTGTGCACTGCATTAAAGCTTACATCATTCACACTGGATGAATGGTGCTGCAGTGCTGTTGCAATTATCCTGTTATGGTGTTGCGTTTGATACATACACACACAAATAAATGCTCAAGAACAAACAATAATCAAGAAAGTATCAAATCCGACGTCCACTGTTATATACTGACTAAAGTGTTCATGATTTTTTTTTTTTTCATCTGGCCATCAACAAAGCTTAAGGGACAAAGCAGCTGGGAGCAGAATAGATAACCCTAGCACAACATATACATGACAATGAGCTACATGACAACGGGTGACTGTGAAGCAGTTTCAGAGTCGAGGTCGGCTCACTTTTGCCCCACTATTAAAAACCTGCCCTTACAAGAGGCAGAAGAAAGCTAACATTTCATTTATCCGCTCGTTAGCCGGTAGCCTTGCTAATACCAGCAAAGTGCGCTGCCGCTCAGAGGAACTGCCCCTCTTTTACACCCCTATGAAGGTATTTATCTTAAACATGAGTAAACTAACACCCCCCGCTTCAGTCTCCTGGTCTTTAATATCCCCACGCTGTGTATTAAAGCAGACCTGGAAAATGAGGGAAATGATTTACCTGATCCGGCGGCGACCGCCATTTTGAAAATAAACAGTTGACGAGTGCGCGCACGTACGTACGCACGCACATGTGGGCGCGCTCGGAACGTGCGCGAGAAAAAAAAAAAAAAAGCGCGTGCACGATCGACAACGTCAATTGTCGTTGAGTGAAAGGGTTAAAAAAAATTAAAAACCTGTCATTTTACCTGTCAGGGTTTTTTTTGTTGTTGTTGTTGTTGTTGTTAATTTGTTTGTTTCCAGTGTGGCTAACTAATAGGCAGTGGTGGAATGTAACGAAGTATTTGTACTTCGTTACTGTACTTAAGTAAATTTTTACGTATCTATACTCTACTTAAGTAAAAAAAATAATGCATACTTATACTTTTACTCAAGTAGATTTTTCAGCAATTATCTGTACTTTGTACT
>JAOVYU010000037.1:8114958-8126790 GCA_025674565.1 Synodontis membranacea | reverse complement strand
GGGTTTAAACTTTAGAAATAAGCATTTATTAGCATTTTTAGTGACTCCACCAAACATTCGCGATTTTCACACATCTGAGCCGGCGTCGGGAACCTAACCCCGTGAATGCACGAGGTATTACTGTACATGAAATATATAATAGATGTAAATCATTACTGTACTGTTGTATGACCTTCAGTCACACTATCCAAATGCTCACTGGAGAGCAATTGCATCTTCACAGGTCCAACATTCAGTCGGTGTTCATACGGATTTCCTCCGGGTTCTCTAGTTTCTTGTCACTCCCAAATAGGTGGAGTGGCTACGCTAAACTGCCACAAGGTGTAAGTCTGTGAATGTGTTCTATCATCGTGTCCTGGGTGAATTCTTCCACATTGTGCTCTGATAACAGGCAGGTGCCTAGTGAAGGTTTCTTCCATTTCCCCTTCTGTGGGATACATATACAACTCTACAGTCTAATACGTATTACTGTCAAATGTTTTCGGATCACCACAGGCTTCTACTTCTTTTTTTCATTTATTTCATTTCATTATTTCATATGTATGCAAAAGGACAACGACCTCAGATTGTTCCCAGAACTATTTTAAAAAAGGAACGAGAAAGGCAAGCCGAAACTCACGGCCTGGTCGCCAGACACCTGACCTGAACCCGATAGAGCTAGTTTGGGACCAAGTGGACAGAAAGGTCAAGGCGAGGCAGCCAACTAGTGCATCACACCTGCGGACAATGCTCCAGAAGTGTTGGAATGAACTTACTGAGTGGTACTTGATGTCCCTTGAATTTGCTCTGCCGCCTTTAATTTACATAGATCGATTTTAGCCGATTTGTTTGTCATGTGGTGAGAATAAGCTGCGATTGGTTTCTGCTCACCAGTGACCTGCAGTGGATAAGCGATATAGAAAATGGATGGATATAATCGATGGACGTGCTACCAGTCACCAATCTCGAAAATCAATAGAACACTACACAAAGAATACAATCTGACAGTTTATTAATTTCATTATAAATATAATATATACATGTAACATTAAAGTCTTCCTATTGGGAGACAACAGAAAGGCATCAAGGCATTATATTTGATATTTAAGTTGACTGCCACAAAATCCACTTCAACCAAACGCACATGAAAACTGTCCACGCGGAACAAAACTTCATGTTAAATCATGTTATCTAATCTGAGACCTCGAGGTGTGCGACATCAAATAAGAAAGTGCTGCAGACATACTAGCTATCCACCTTGAGCTGCTGTCTTCTGTAACGTAATCTTCAAGCCAAATACATCAAGAAGGGACGTGTACAATCAAATAAAATACAAAAGACATCCGATTATTTTTACCCCAATTCTTGTGAATCTGAATAAATGGACTCTTAAGTAACTTTTTTTTTTTTGTCCAATCAGTGTCCAAAAGTCTGAGCACCATCGTAAGATTGTCCAACACACCTAAAGCCACACTCAGTGATAACATTAGCCAGTTTAGTATACCACAATAATAATGTTAACATAATAATAAGTCAAAACAGGTAGGCAAATGTTATGACACTTCATGGGCAAGTTAGTGACATTCCTGCAAATCCAAATCCAAAGCAACACTTTTACAGTCACAAGTCTCTTACACACCATTTCTACTGTTCATTTAAATAGCTTTATCTACATTTTCAATGTTGACCTATTAGGAAATTATAACCCAAAGCATGACTAGAACCTAAACATCGGTAAAACTAATATTGGTAATAGTCCGGCGCTGGTGGTACTGCCCTTTAATATCTTATTAAAGAACACAAGCAAAAATATGGACACATTTCATCTTTCTGTAAGTATGGAGTATAAATTAGAGGTGCCAAATGATATCAAATTCCTTTGGATTTTAACATGGGAAGAAAGCATGAATGTATGATTACGGGTTACAAAACACAGCTTCAGTTCACCCTAAATTTCTGTGCGAATATTCTTTTGTGGAGTATTTTTGTGAGAAAAATTGTGCATTTACCCCATTCAGCTGTCCATGGCTTGAAAGAACACCAGTCTAACCACACTACAGCATGCCAATCAAAGTTAAATCATCTCAGTGATTAGTATCAAATGATGAAAGCACCGTGCTCAAACCTTAAGTTACAAACCCATACTTGGGGGGGGGGGGGGGCGGATCTACAACCAAAATAAGTAAATATGTCTGAAAATGTGCACATTTCACAAAGTTTTTAAAAGAACAGAAAAAAAATGCTGGCAGTTGTTCTTATGCTCCATGTAATTTGACACCTTTATAATAAATGACCTTTTAAATATGTTCACCCATCACATATCCAACAGTACTATTTAAATACGTCTCTTTTCTGACCCATAGCAAAAAAAAAAAAAAAAAAAAAGTTTTCAAAAAATAAAGCTTTAAAAATTTGGCATACGATTGAACATGTCATATACAGGAAGCACCCTATCACCATATTATTAAATGTTTGTTGTTTTGTTTTTCATTTGACCAGACAAGGTTTAATATATGAATCTTGAGGACAAAAAAATGATCTAAAAGGAGGATTACACTCAAGATATCACAATCTGTTAAAGCACAGGAGGACAAGATCAACAGTTGACAAAGACGTAACATAAAAATGGCTCAAATTAAACACCTTTGGACAAATAAATCAAGCAAAAGTAGTTTATATATATATATAATACCTTGTTTCTACAAGAAATCTATTCCTTCTAGACACGTCACTCTTTATATCATTACAGATTTATATAATTTCAAGTAATAAACTTAAAGAGCTTGGTCGTAAGGAGGAATTCTGACCAACACTAGCTAATTCATGTATATACTTCTCCAGAAATAAACTTTCCCCCCCCCCCCCCCCCCCTAAATCAAGCAAAGCTGTGTAGTCTGTTCATGGCAAGTAGTAAACTTTTATAAAACTTAATTTTGTGCAGAGAACATACACATAGCTTACAGTCAATATCCAACGCACACTGAGGACCAACAAGTGGAATAAGGCGAGTGACTGGTTTAGTAACTCTTGCTCGCTGCTTGATATTGACGTTATACAAAAACTATAATATGACAATGATTAATATTCTTTTGGTCGATTTGTACATATTCTGCAATCAGACAGCCATTATAAATGGCTTTATAACTAGGTGGATAAGTGCATGTCAGTTACGTCTATATGCAGCTGCTGGAGCTGCTGGAAGTATCATCATATTCTATAGAGGAGCTTAACGTGCTCAAACTGACCTAAAACCCTTCTGTCTCACGCTTAAAAAAAAAAAAACAGCTCAACTGATCATGTAAGATAAGAAAAATAAGATTATATCTATGCGTATACATACAAGTCTTTCCTATGCATTTAAATTATAATTAGATTTAGGATCTGTTTAGCTCTTAAAACTCCCACTGAAACTTAAGTTTAGAGCAAAAGTAACCGTTACAAATAGGTGGTTTTTGTGTGTTTGCTCATCTTAAAAACACCTATAAATAAGCAGAGCCAGAATATTAGACAGAATGTGGCCGTGCAAAATATAATAATAATAATAATAATTATAATAATAATAATAATAATAATAATAATTCTTTATGGGTGTGTAACAATGTTTAAAACCATACTGTAACAGAAGCGTGTATGATTCACAGGCATAAGCCAAATGTTTTAGATGGAGTATATGTGGAGTGCCAGGTGTAAACTGAGGAGAGGAAGAGTGTAAGTTGTGGAGTGTGTGAGTATGTGTGTGTGAGAGACCAGCGTGAACGGTCTCCGCTGCATGTACTGCATAAGTAAGGCGGACTGAGAAAAGACTGCATATTCGACGGCTTTGTCTGTTCAGACATCAGCAACAGGTAAAGACACCGGTTCCAACCCTCCATTATAACCAGCCATGATGTCAGTAAAAAGAGATGGGCCAGAAAAGAGGTTGGTTTCCTCCTTGCAGACTGAGAAAGGAGCAGTCCTACAGTTAATCAGACTAGTCAGTCTGCACAAATCGGTGAGCTGGTTTTTTTTGTTGTTGTTGTTTTTTTTAAGGGGTTGTGAGTGTGTGAAAAAAGGCATCTGTTTGAACGGCAGCTCACTGTTCAAGTATTTTTTAAAAAATGTGGACTTTAAAAAAAAATGTGGGCTTCAGGTTTCAAGTTTCACAACAGGGCATTTTTTGGATGCTTAATACCCCTAACCATGGAGGTAAAATGGCTTCTTTGTGCAGGAAAAGGGTGAAATCCGGTGAGTATAAAAAAACAGATTTGAGAGCTGTGGCTGGATGAGAAGTGTGGAGAAGAATAGTTTGCAATCACACTCTTCACTTCTCTCCTCCTTTCTTATATTTGTATGCTGGAAGCTTTAGCTTCGGCATCATTCGGGTCTTATCATCCATCCCCATTGGCTGGGTCAATGCAGGGGTTGTTGAACGAGTAGGAGATGGAGGCTGGACATCTGTGCAGTGGTATGAGGTAGGAGAGGGACGCTGGCACCAGAGGAATGTTACTGGGTTTTCTGGGCCCATTTCAAGTCATCTGATCTGGGCTTCTCTCCTGTCAGGCTCTGGATGATGTCCTCTAGATTCCTCCAGAAGCCAAGCTTCTCCAGTGGGTAGTTCAACCAGCCTGTACACACACACACACACACACACACACACACACACACACCCCTCAATAATTTATAGTATTTTAAAAGCCTTATAGTGGATAACAGAATGCATGTTAGCTATGTGCAAAAGCCTGTAACATGTTGTACAGGAAATAAACAATACAATATATTTATTATTTAAAGCAAAATAATCACGTGTTTTTGGAGACAAAGTTGTGTGTGTGTACCTGTTGTAATGCAGAAATAGGTCTCGTGAGGCGAGACGTGATGAACTCTGTGATGTTTGCGAGGGAGGATGATGTGGCAATCCTGCAAGAAGGTAACCCATCCTGGCAGCCCAAAATATGTATGAGACCACTTATGGATCTGATTGGTCAGTGTCACAAAGATGGCTAAAGAATACATGTAGCAGTACCAGGGGAAGATATGATAAATCTCCGCTGTAAAAAAAAAAAATTATAAAAAAGACAGAAACATAATGAGACTAGGCTATGGTGCTTATATGGCAGAATAATTTCATGGAGTCTGTGGGTTTTATTTTTGTGCTGGTGTACCTGTAACTTTATCATATAAGGCTGACATTTTGCTTATTTGTTTGG
This sequence comes from Synodontis membranacea, assembly GCA_025674565.1. Lineage (NCBI taxonomy): Eukaryota > Metazoa > Chordata > Actinopteri > Siluriformes > Mochokidae > Synodontis > Synodontis membranacea. Next base: position 8,121,625 of record JAOVYU010000037.1, on the reverse strand, counting down.
GCCTGAGCCAGCCCCCCCCCCCCCCCACCACCACCACTCAGCTGCTATTTTTGAATGTGCTAACATGGGTAGAGTCATGCAATAGGGAGTGTAACTTTCTAAATCTGCCAGCACACTGGTATTTTCAAACCCACTTTGGTCCAAAATTGTGCTCGTTCATGTGGACTTGTATGGCAGATGCTCCAGAAAATCTAAGTCTGATAATAAATGTGTTGTTATTTCACAAAGAATTTTTGTAAGGAGTCTCCAGTGACGGTGCATAGGAACAATCGAGAGGTAAAGCTGTTCATTTAAGTTTACTGCAGTGGGAAAGTGGATGTTTCTTGATAACAATCTTTAATTAATATACGTACAATATCATTACTCATGGAACATCACATAATTAACAATCAGATCTGCTAGATTTAGTGCCATGGTAAGGACCTAAGATGATAAGAACTGCACCTATGGGCATTGTTTTGCCTTATATTTTTCAATAAATGTGCTCACTATGAGCGAAATGTGCGAAAGTGTGCATCTGTGTTCACAAGGTAAAGCAGCTATCTGTGTGGGAAGAAGGAAATTCTGTTGTCTGCCTTACCTGGTGTTAGAGTGTGGAAGTTGTAGGCCATACTAGCCAGGGGAATGATTGTCAGCATGCAGTTATCGCCGTTTGTCTCTATGAAATCATGCCGTGTGATGGCTGTGGGATCGATATGATGCTCCCGAAACGGACGGATGAATGCCTGCGGGAGGACAGAGAGAGAGAGAGAGAGAGAGAGAACAAGAGAGAAACTGTGAATCTTGGTAACCTGCTCCACTGAGACAGAACACACCACATTGTTCATAAAAACGTGATTCTCACTCTCTACCCTCCAGAGCTGAAAACACAGCACCATCAAAGATCAACTGTATCGTTCTGACAGTGTTAAAAATTTTATGCTCCCTCAACACCTGAATGATTTAAAAGACGGAGAACCCGGGCACAACTTGCTGATGTTCTCTGCAGCTTCACAGAACATTAAGTATATTAATGTGAGCTGGGTTCTTTTCAATTGGCCGGTTCACAGCTCCTGGCACTATTCTGGCCCTGTTAAAGTACATTTAGTTTGAAGTACATTTACAGTGAAGTACATTTACAGTGAAGAAAAAATAAATAAATAAATAAAAAAGGGAATTCCTGTCTCTCCACCTCCATACCTTTCCAACGATGGGCAGATCCACAGAACCCCACGTGTCAGCCCCCCAGTGGACCAGACCAGAGGCAAAATCTGCAGTAAGGATACCTGCCACTGTACACACACACACACACACAAACGTATAAGTGCCTGTATGGTAAGGATCTCTGATATGCTAGCTTCAATAACCCAGCATTTCCATGACAACAGGCCATAAGACTTAAGACACACAACTTTGTATATATTTAAAATAAATAGAAATATTACAAGCTAAATCACAGCCAATAACTTTTTACTTCATTGCCATTATGAATTTACTCATTTGAATCCTACTTTGTCTTTGCACAAATGTTGCTGAAGACCGGCTACACGATTAAATGCATATTAATTGTCCTTACGGTTGTTTTAATTTGACATAATCAAACTTTATCAACTATATTCGTTACGGAAAGTTGCAGAATTCTGTAATGCAGACTCTCTCCTGATCATTTCCACAACGTATTATTCACTCTTTAACACAAGGGGAGACATGCTTTAAATTATAACGCTACACATGCCATGCCATTTGAGATTCGGCATGCCTCATAATGCATGTAGCTTAACATTGGTCTCAGAATTATTTATTTAATTAACAAATTGCTCCATGACTAGAAAAACTGACTTAAGTGACTCTGCCGAGGATGTTATGTTTTCAGTGTGGTTTGATTGTCTGTTTGTCTGTCTAACCTAGCAAACGGATTTACGTGAAACTTGGTGGAAGGGTGCAGAATGGGTCAAGGACCCCATTAAATTTTGAAGCAGATCCAAAAGAGTCATGGGCAGGTCCACATATTTAGTTTGAGTTTCTCTAATGTTGCAACTTGGCAGAAGTTTGCGCTCAACAATGCCATACATCTTAAAATCCAGTAGATTTTAAGATAATGGCAGTAAAATTCAATAGTGGCAAAACACAGCCAATGTAGAAATACGGTGACTTCACTGGAAATATATCCTGACATATGAAGTGGCTGCGGATGCAGATTTGAATAACATAGAAGAGTTGACTATATTGACTATTGTCCTCCTCCTAGTTACGTATACAACTGAGGTCATGCAGTTATTCAGAGGCTTTTTGTACAACGATACATGTACTTGGAAAAAAAATGTGGCATTCGTTCCGTCAACGCTAACCTGACTACTTTATGCATCACAATCAGAATCTCAAAAAGTGAGAAAATTATATGGAAGTTTCTAATGCAGCATTATCTTATGTGGTAGAGGTACACTAAGAGTCATAAAGAATCAACGCTCAAAAGTAGCCGAAGATTCTTACACATAATCCTGACCAGTTAGTTCAAGTTCATTTTTATTTAATGAGATCCTATTTGAAATGGTTTTAACTGACTCTAGGGGGTTATACTGTGTACTATGGAGTTTAACTAAGTTTACAGGTCTAACCTAAAAAGGAACGGCTATTTTATTTTCATTCTGAATGATGAAACGACAAAATTCCAAACTTTCTGTTTTTGAATGAGCTAAATACGTCCAATAAATAACGGTAATATCATAATTAGTACTTTAGCTAGTAATGTGCAACCCTAGAGTGCACATTACATTTTACGCTTCACGTAACTGTGCTACAGGTTGCATCATGGAAGCTACATTTCGAAATTATGTCAAAAAATACAACCTGTCACCTCCTGCAAAAATCTGTCACAGTATGAGGACACTGGAGACTGTGACAGTGTTCTAAATATACACGCCTACTCAATTCAAGTCTAGAGTTTCAGTCTAGCTGCTTACATGGACACAATCGTGTGTGCTGAGTCATACTGGGTGATTAGTACAGCACAGGCATGTTTGTTAGTCCACTGTGTGGTCTTGCATGCGCGTGCGTGTGCGTGTAACTCACCAATTCCCAGAAGGATGTGCCAGACATGGCCCAGGTGGAAGTGGGCGAGGAGGTAAAAGAAATTAAAGGCCATGAGCGTGAAACAGAGAGTAACACTGATCCATTCTTGACACCTCTTACCTAATTAGGAAATTAGACAGAAAGAGAGAGAGAGAGAGAGAGAGAGAGAGAGAGAGAGAGAGAGAGAGAGAATCACATAGAGAGAGTCAGCGTGTTTCTCTAATACACAGTCTGTATTTCTATAAACATCTGTATAAAGTTATGCGGATGCGTATGTCAGCTTCTGATGGGGTAATATCTCTGCCCTGTACCCTGTAACTCAATTTCTGCCTCCCCTTCCCACTTTCCCGCTCAGATCACTGAGCAAGAGGATTGTTTGGCTCTTCACTACAAAAAGAGCCATTCATGCCCATGAAGGAAAAACACTACGAGGTCACTGCGCGTCTCCCACTGGTGTTCTTTGTATGGGTCAAATATGTCACTCTACTACAGTTACAGAAATAATCAAACGGCACACGTTCTGCTCTTTTGCTCATCGTTGGCGCGTACTCCTACTCGCTCCTTTCACATACACTCGGCTCTTCAGCATGAGGACACCTGCCAGCCTGCTGCACAACAACAAAACAAAAGATCTAATCCTTTAGAGGATTACCGCAAGTTAGCTCAGACTATCTTTTTACTTAACAGTAGCTTAAAGTGTCCAGGAGACAATTATCAGGTTCTGCACGAGAGCATGAGCCAGGCTTGGTACGGCTCAGCCAGACTAATTACACAGGATCCCTCATTTGGACGTGCTGTACACAGAGACCTACATGGGACTGAACTAAAATTAGTTCAGATTATTGATTTGCTTAAACGCAACAGTCTCAGAGTCTTATTAGCAGGAGTTACTTCTCTTCCAGCACAGAAATCTTCAGCAGCGGCTACATTTCCGTTGCATTTAACAGCAATAATAATGCTAATTGTTTCTGTTTTTTTTTTTTCTTTACCCACAATTATATTTTGTTATCATTAATTAGCTGGAGTTCTTGTCTGTAAGTAGAGTAAAATTAGGGTAAATCTCAAATATCCCTTTAGAGCCATGCTTCTCAAAAGTGGGGTCTATGAAGCATAGCCAGGCAGTGATGTTTGTGATGTTTGTCATTTTTCTTTTCTTTTTTTTTTTGTCTTGCACTGCTGGAAGTTATCCGCAGCATCAAAATTATTTTATCTATAAATAATGTCAACTGCAATCTAAGGATTATTTATTTTAAAAGCTGGTTCCAGGATGGTCTGGGGGAAGAAAAAAAAATCCCACTTACATTGCTGTAAATAACCAAAATATTGTAGGTTGTTTATATATATACACACACACACACACACACACACACACACACACACACACGGACACGCCTTCTATTCATTTCAGTAGGGTTTTTTTTTTTAAAGATCAAACATATCCTAAATAGACATTTTACTCCAAATTATTTTTTTTTATAAAACTTTCACATTGGACAAGTGCATGTCAACTGTCTGTACAGCAAAAAGAGAGCTTTGCTAAGAGAAAGATACCAAATATTTTACTATGCAATTAACTGTAAACACATGCTCAGGTAACAGGATGTACCTGCGTGACACTGAAACGTGACTGTCACCACGGCTTATCATTCTAGCTCATCAATGGTTTAGACAGATAGTTAGATAGATAGGCAGACATACAGACAGACAGACAAAGGGCAAATCTTTGGACGTAATTGCTGGGAGAAAAAAAACATGATGTAACATGATGTGTACATTCAGCTAGCAGTCATTATCGCTTGTGTGTGTGTGTGTGTGTGTGTGTGTGTGTGTGGATGGGGTGGGTTGTGACAAGCAAGTGTGCCTCCTGTTCGGCTGGAACGAAAGCCTGCACTTTGTGGACAAAAACTGTTGTCTTTTTCATATTTACGGTTAGTGGTTGACTGCAAATCTGTGGAAAAAGGCAACACTCGTGTTGCCATAAAACAAAACAAATGACAGCGAAAACACACTTCAACCTGTTTGCTAACTTTTTTGATGCATAACCTGCAAAACTTACACACCGTTTTGTTTCAGTGTCTTCATTTTAATGTTTAGTGTCTTATCTCAGAGGTTCTCAGAACCGTTCCTGTTGTCAGGCTTTATTTCCCTACACTCTGCTGCTCATTCCCATTTGTCACACGGCCAGGACTGACATATCTATGTGCATTCACTGTGCACATTTGGTTTAAAACACTTCCTTCGTCATCTATGAAATGACTGCGGGGGAAAAAGGGGGCCTGGGAGGAGTGCTGACAAGAGAACACAATGATAAAACACACAGTGTTGAAAACTGTAATGTTCACTTCTCACTTCTCACTGTCCTACAGTTTATAGTTTCATCTGTCCTGCATGTTGCGTTTCAGAGGACATACATTTGTGATATACACACACACACACACATACACACACACACACAGGTTCTGAACCTCTACGACCTCAGGGCTGCATATATCATCTATGTGTCAGGTTTCTGGTTGAACTTTGGTTTAAAAAAAAAAAAAAAAAAAAAAAGTCATTTCAGCATTTGCATATGTATTGCGCTGTCAGGACAAAAGACATCCAGCATTCATGTGAGCTCTAGGTCATTTCTCTCTCTCTCACGCACACACACACACACACACACACACACACACACACACACACACACACACACACCATAACGTTATCAATTCCATAATGAATTTAGTAGGTACATATCTCCTAAAATTCTTCATATGTAGCAACATCCTTGTAGTACTGCAAAAAAATATTTTGTTCAGGATGACCGTGTGACAATTCGACACTCAAACATATAACAATTTTTACATTTTATCCAACGAATAATATACAATGTCAATACAGGCTAACATTATGCTGGGATTGTATCCTACCTATAAATGAGTCAACTTGTATATATCTCGTATAACGCTCATACAATACACTAGCATATAAAGAACAAAACATATAAGTGGCATGCATATATATATATTTACTCTCAATAAACACTGTCACATGTTCTGGCCTTGGGCTTTCTCTTTTTTTCTTTTCTTTTTTTTTTTTTTAATAGAATCAGAGTCTCCCTTTCCATCACACGCTGCTAGAAAGCTATCCATGACCACAACAGAACAGCTCACGAACAGCAGAAGGCAAAAATTTTATTCCAACGAAGAAGCAGCGCAAGTGTATTCTGCAACAAGACAACAATCCTGCTCGTTTTCAAAGGACGGTTGTTACGACCCTCCCACTCTCAGGACCCAATCTGAAGGAGATCATTCATAGGGTTTACAGTTACAGCAAAGAAATCGCAAAGAATATCAGAGGCCAACAGCAATTCCAATTTTTTTATTAATTATGGAACGACATGTTACACTTTACTTTTTATCCACTTATAGTTACGTTTAATGTTGTTGAATATCCGCAAATCTATTCCTTGTGCTCACTTACCGCTCTCTCTCTCTCTCTCTCTCTCTCTCTCTCTCTCTCACACACACACACACACACACACACACACACGCGCGCGCGCACACACACACACGCACAAAATGAATAATACAAAAAACCACAGCTTGTCATGTTACTGAGAAACCACAAAGCGCTCCAT
>JAOVYU010000037.1:8091528-8103983 GCA_025674565.1 Synodontis membranacea | reverse complement strand
ATAAACCTTTTCATAAGATAAGGACTGGAAGATCCCTTTTTACAGGTTTGTCCTTTGTCCATGTCGGCCAGCAGTAAATCAGAATTATCTTAAACACACAGGCATTGTCAATAGTCTACTGGGTTCAGTGCTCTCTCTCAGAGTTGGGGTCAAGGCTAGACCTGCAACGCCCCAAAACGATCAAGCTGTAGCTGGTTCTTTTCTAGAGACACCCCCCACTCCCCCACACACAGAATTTTAATATGAATATTATTTTATTGCAAACCTAAAAAATAATAAAAAGGATAGAAAATTGAGCTTGTATTCTAGTATGAAAATTAAGACCCACGAGAAAAAACAAAGGTCTTAATGGTCATAAAATTGAAGATGTTTGGGCATTTTAAAATAGCTCAACAGACCAGAAATGGACATCATAGTAATTAACCATCCAATTGAATGCTTTCATCATTTCACTGACACTAAAAAGCATTTATAATATATGCAAGTATGCCCAGAATAACAAAAAAGGCCTAGGCAGTAATTAACCACCCCAGGCTGCTCTGGGTCTTAATAAACTTCTCCATTACGGGCCAGTAAACATATTCTCTGGCACTTCATCGCTTAAAGTGCAATGGCTGCCACATATTCCATCCACAGTATCAAATAAACAAAGCCGCACTGAGGTTTCTACAAACACTGATCTTATAACAGCATGAACAAATCTTAAAAGGTGTTGCATCACAACACAAAAGATAGCTTACATGGGAAACTTGGCCCTAAGATAATATTGTCAATTGTGTTTTCATTGGAAAGCAAGGTAGTTAAACCTGTTTTTTTTATGGGGTTGCCAATGGTGTATGGCGTATCTGACCCTGAAGGTAGGGAACTTCTCAGAGCTGCTGTGTGAGAGTGAGGGCAGAGGAACCAGACAGGCAGGTGCTCAGTGGTACGTGCAGATGAAGAAGAGAACCCCCCTCCCCACACTTTCATCAAGGTCATCACCATGACAATAAAGGGTGGGAGAGTGAGAGAGAGAGAGAGAGAGAGAGGGAGAGAAAGGGTGGAGTCGAATCAAAGGTATTATATTGGATATAATGTATGTACTGTAAACTACAATCTTATAAATAATACATCAACTATTATTTTTATTTTTATTTTATTGGTAAATATTCTCCTCACGCCTGGAGCAAAAGAGGAAAATCATTACCCGCTTCTAAAGTGTAGTTATATTACACAGAATATTAATGATAGAAGTTCATATATAATTGATAATGGATATTTCATCACTGTACTACATTTAGACACAAGGCATCAGGCCTTAATGCCTTAAAACAGGTTTAATATAGCTTTTAAAAAGCCAGTAAGATTCTAAAGATTCTTTAAGTTCTTTAGATTTATTAAGATAGACTTTTTTTTTTCTTCTTCTTCTTTTTTTTTTTGATAAGGAGGCAGCACAGTATTAACATTGCTGCCTCCCAGCTCTAGGGTCCTTGGTTCGATTGTGAGTGCTGGTTAATATCTGTGTGGAGTGGTGCATGTTGCACTTACAGTAGGTGTGAGTATTTGTGTGCATGGTGCCATGTGATGGACAGACAGCCCATCTAGGGTGTATTCCTGCCTCATGCTCAGTGTTCTTGGGATGTGCTTGGGATCCACAGAGATGATACAGTGGTTGCTGAAGATAAGATGAATTTCAGGATTATAGTCCCGTACCAGTTAGGCCTATGTTTAGCTTCTTTTCTGCTATTTCTGTTTAACAAAACATTTGATAGAAGGAAACTAATAGGCCTGGTGACCTGTCATTGTTTTTGCATGAAGCTCATTTCACAACACTTCCCATTCTGGAGGAGAAAAGCAGGGTAGCTGTGTGTTGCTCAATGTCACTTCCTTCAAAGTGGCTTTTCTGTTTCCCAACCACCAAAAGCACTACTCGAGTACAGCTACTACACTGATGCAAAAATTACACATAGGCCAAAAGAACAATAGTTACAGGCAGACTTGTTACAGTTTTCCAAGCAATAAATGTTTAGACACAATTTAACAGCCCTACTATCACTTGAGATTCTACTTATAGACATGAATTTTCCCGAATCAAGCAAATATGAACGTTTCCTTACAGTGTTATGAACCATTTTGCCTAAATATCAATGCTTTCTATTGTAGTATGTTTTCATGCCAAATAGTATCTCACATGCAAAATGGTTACATTAGTATTGCTTAAGCAACACATCATGATTATAGTTCTATTAAAGTGATTAGTCGAGATAGTCGAGGTTACAAGGCTGTATTGGTTGAATGTACAAAATATCAATACTTGGTTATCATGACATGACATTTATACAATCATCAGGTGCTTCCATTTGAACAAGGATGTTATCCCTCATGTATTCCAGTTTCTTTTAGACATTGTATGTTTTCCTTTGTTGGTTTCTTATTTAACCAGCTGAAAAGGGTAAAGCCACTAGGGATACACTGATATAATTCTGATTATAGACATTGAGGTCCATACTGGATCAGTAGGCCTACTGGATCAGATTTGAGATCATGTCTGATCTGCATATTTTGTGCTTCGTAATTATCGTGAGCATGAACATATGACCCAGAGATCATAACCAATGCGTCAATCGTATGATCCTAATAATAAGATCATGGAAAGTCAACTTCCACTTTTTCACGATCTTTATTCCCGTAGGATGGAGATCCAAAAAATTGCAGCGTTGAAAAACAGAGTAATAAAACCAGTTTCAAATTAAACAACGTTTTATTCTTAATTTGCGCAAAGATTCTTTTTTTTTTTTTTAGAATGCCATTTTAATCAATCAACACTTGGCCTCTTAATCAGTATCTTTCTTTTAGATAACCTGATAGGCCATATATAAGCCGTGTCTGACCGAATGTGATTAACCGCCCTACACTATACGGAGAAAGGTTTGTGGACACCTGACCGTAACACCAGTATGTGGTCCTTCTCCAAGCTGTTGCCACAAAGTTATATGCACACAATTGTTTAGGATGTTGTTGTATGCCGTGGCATTCTGATTTCCCTTCACTGGGACTAAGAGGCTCAAATCTGTTCCAGCATGACAATGTCCCTGTGCACAATGAAGACATGGCACACTAAGGATGGTGTGAAAGATCTTGCGTGGTCTACACTGATCCCTGACTTCAACCCCACTGAACACCTTTGTGATGAACTGAAACGACGACTTTACCCCAGGCCTCTTCACCCAACATCAGCGCCTGACCCTCACTAACGCTCATGTGGTGAATGGACACAAATTCCCACAGACATGCTCCAAAATCTAGTAGAACGCCTTCCCAGAAAAAATAGAGCTTATTATAACAGCAAAGGAACTAAATCTGAACTGGGACGTTTAACGAAGCACATACAGGTGTCCACAAACTTTTGTCCATATAGAGTATTTGAGGTCAATAATCAATTTCCTTACATAAGGCTAGATCTAATAATAATAATAATAATAATAATAATAATAATAATAATAATAATAATGCAAACATTTCAGCAAAAGTAATAATCTATTCCAGAGCTGCCCTGTAGTTAACTTGTTGAATTTTCACTTTTTAGAAAAATGGGAAGCTGGGAAACTTGTCTTCTGAATCAGCAAGTCATTCTTACAGAGGCAGAAGTAAGCTTAACTTTTTTTTCCCATCTTTAATTACGTTTCTAATTTCTCTTCCGTCAAGTAAAACTCTTTATTTATATTTTTTCCGTCACTACAAGCATTAATAAGACCGAGGGAACACACTGGTACAACGGAGCACACGACATTCTGGACTTTCCGACCCTCTGGGACACTATGGGTCAATCACCGGAAGCGGTGAATGAAACCCCGCCCCCCTAACACCCCTCCCCGGAGTCATGCTCGTGTCCGTGGCTCCGGGTCGCTCGCGCTGGGTTTTCCCACATAATCATTCCTCCATGAGCGTCTCCGCCTTGGAGGGAAAGCCACGCCCACTTTTGTTCCCGACCGGAGTTTACCGGCAGTGTCGCGGCTCGTGGTCGTAAACGGTCGTTGCGTAATTCCTCCAGCAAAAACAAACTAACTAAGCGTTCCTGCAGCCCACGCGCTCAAACGAGTTCCGAATCCGTTACGCTGCAATGCCCTTTTTTTTCTTCTTCTTCTTCTTTTTCTTCTTTTTTTTTTTTTTAATAGGAGAAACACATTCCATCTAAGGCTCCTGTGAGCGCTATTCCAGGAAGTCTATCTCTCTAGGAATGGCGTGGTTGAGTTAGAGGTGATTAATCTGGGTGAAATTCAAACATTTTTAAGAGAATACCGCAGAACAGTTCAGCCAAAAGCTCTGTCTTGAACAGAATTTTAGTGGGTGGTTGGACTCGCTTCTCTATTTTAAGACTTTTTTTTTTTTTTTATGTTGTTGAGTTCTTTCACTATTGAACGCCACGTTTATTTCCCTTTTCCCCCCCTCACAGGAAAGCTATGATACAACCTTTTACAAAGCAACATACCTGCTGTGCCTTTTATGAACATGCTGAATGCTTTATAAAGCAAATTTGGCTCACAGTTTGTTTGTTTGTTTGTTTGTTTTGTTTTGTTTGTTTTTTAACACATCACTGTTAAACAAAATGAACTTTAATGTTTTTCGTATGAAATATTTGCATATGAGATTGGCCAGGTTTGTACATACTGTATCCTCGAACTAAGAAATAAGTTAGATTGCTAAATGTAGAATGTATATTTAGGCCAAACCCCCCCCCCCCTCCACACCCCCTTTGATTGTACAAGGGTCCAAACTGAATTACAGAACCCAGAAATGTGTTTATAGTAAACTACCGTCTGACACTGATGATATTTTCTTGCTTTTATAATGTGGTTTATGCAACAGATAGATCTGGGACACTAGTTTTTTTTAATTGGTCAAGTAGCGTTCCGGGAGTGCTGATATTTTGGATTAACGCATGTTAATGGTGAAGCACGTTAAAGTTGACTGGATGGGAGAAGTGCAGCAGTGAAGCGTGCACAAGCAACAGTGCGATCTTGAGAGGATTGTCACTCCTGAACCAGAGACAACGTCGTACCTGGGCTAAGGAGAAAACGGAACTGGTCCGAGGTCCTGTTTTCAGAAAAGTCAATTTCGCATTTCATTTGGAAATCAAAGTCCTAGAGTCCGGAGGAAGAGTGGAGAGGCACAGAATCCAAAGGTGCTTGAAGGCCAGTGTGACGTTCCTGGAGTCTGTGATGATTTGAGGTGCCATGTCATCTGCTGGTTTTGGTCCACTGTGTTTTTTATTTTTTTTTTTCCAAGTCCGAAGTCAATACGACCTTCTGCCAGGAGATTTGAGCAATTCATGGTTCTTATCTGCTGCCAGGCTTTCCTTTTCCAGCAGGACTTGGCACCTGCCCATAGTGCCAATCTACTTCCACATGGTTTGCTGGCCATGATATTACTGTGCTTGATTGGCCAGACAACATGAGAATCTATGGGGCAGTGTCAAGAGGAATATGATGAATACAGATGAGCTGAAGGCCGCTATCAAAGCAACCTGGCCTTCAGTGGCACCTCGGAAGTGCTACAAGCTGATCACCTCCACGCCACACCACATTGATGCAGTGATTCATGGTAAAGGATTCCCAACTAAGTAGTGACTCTGTAAATAAACAAACTTTTCAGATGTAGGACATCTCTGCATTGTAAGTGTTTTTTGTTTTGTTTTTTTGGATTGATTTTAGAAAATATTGTGATAATTGAGATACTGGTTTCTGATTTTCATGATCTATAAGCTGTAGTCATCACAATTAAGGAAAAACAAGGTTTGGAATGTTTCACTTAATATGTAATGAATATGGATTCCTTTTTGAATTAAATTACAATTTTTCACAAGTTTTCTTTTTTTAAATGCACTAGGAAATAGCTGGGAATCGTCATCATTTTTTTCCTTTATATAGTTAAACTCCACTAAGTCCCAGAGAAATCCTAAATCATTACTGGGCTTAAGGCACGCCCAGTCAGTTTTCTACATCATGTCTCATGAGGACTCCAGCTATGATTCATATTCACCATTCAATCACATTTCCTCATGATACAAAAGTCAATATGGCAACAATAAAAAGGAAGAAACACAAACTGAAAGAAAAAAATCAATCTGCCAAAAACGCTGTCAAAGGCTGAGAATGTAGCCAGCAGGTTGCTATATAGACAGTAAGCGGTCAACTTCCTTTACTAGCATTTCGACTATCAAGAAGATGTATGGCAAAATTATTGACGCTCATAAAGAAATTGTCATCTTTGAAAATATTAATTTTTGCTATTAAGTTGCTCTCAGGCTCCAGGAACTCAACTCTTGACCATACAGTATGTCAGATTCTTTTGTCATCCATCACCTCAAGGAAAAGAAAAAACCTTTAAAGACAAAAGAGGTAGATGGATTGATGGAATAACCCAAGCATACTGTACAGTTGAAATGTTCTGCATGGAACTTTGTTCGACTTTGTTAGACGTTTGGAAGAGGCTCAGTTGTGTTGTTTTGAAGAACAGTGTAACATTTAATACAACCTTTATGACTTCCACAAAACTGTGGTAATAAAACTATATTTAAAACAGAATTGTTTTGCATTTGGGTGTGTTTCTGAACGTTTACAGCCAAGCAAAGGTTTTTTATACAGGTAACCACTGGCCCCTGATGTATAGGCCTCCCTCTTAAACTGTAATGTGTTTTTTTCTTCTTCTTCTTCTTCTTCTTCTTGGTAATTTTAAAATGAAAATAGCCTATGTCAAAACACAAAATCACATTGTTAAATTTGCACTTATATTACAGTAGCATTGCAGAAAGTGTTGAAAAGTCTTAGTCATTCAATAAAGAGATAACAGCAGTGTTGCCAAATGTGCAGTGGTCATGCCATGTAAAGTGGAGATCGTTATGCAGATATTTCACCAACTGACTACTAATTTGTTAGAGAAGGAGTAATCCAGGGGCGTCAGTTATTGGGTTTTAGCAATGCTCATCCATGCATGCGTACATACATGCATGCATACATAAAATGTTCCAACAATATACGGTCTACATGGTAAAATTCAGTTGGTTCAGAAGTCCCTGTCTGACTTCGCAATGCATTAGGGAAGCTTTGCCTAGAAAGTGAGCTCTAGCAATATTGTTCTCTGTCTCTTTCTAACTTTTGGCCTATGTGGTGTTACGATGCAGAACTAAGTGATCATGCTTGATCGAGCAAGCATGTTCAGATGAAAAACCGCAGCACGTCCACTACAGGCGGAAGTCCGGTTTTTGGTGGTGCCATTGTCGGGAACTCAGGCGTCTACACTGTCCGTAAGAGGAGGAGCTCTGACCCACCCTCAGCAGGCCCAGATTTCAACACACGATGTACTTCTCTTATTCTGGCCATATTGGCCACGTAGCGCCAGCGTCCGCTTGACGTGTCGTGCGACCTCAAGGTTCACATCATAAGGCCCAGGGTTGAGCAACAGCCTCCTTTCCTGTTCTTACAACACTGGGGAGCAGAGATGCAACCCTGAGAAACACTGACAAGAGTGTGTCATGTCTGAAGATTAAGGGTTTTCAATCTTATCAGTAAAGTGCCCATGTGGATGTAGCATTTCTAGCCAAATAGCAGGTCTACTTGATAGTTGACTGGAGCTCAAGAGAACTGATTCAACAATTGGAAACAGGTGTGAATGGCTTCTGAATGGCTGGAGTGGAAGTCTGCAGGCACACAGGTGATTTGTGCACAAGATTGAAGCTCCCTGCTGCGTATGATACACCAAATATGAATATGTTACTTGTACATGCATGTGTGAGCACAAAGTGTGGAGGGTTCATGTTCTTGCTCAGTGATTAACAGCTGAAGTTGTCCATGTCCAAGTCTGACATGCAGCATGTCTCAGTAGCTAAAACGAACCCACAACAGCGAGCGTTAATGTCATTTTGAAATCAGGCTTAGGGCACATTGGGTAAGTAACGTACAATGTTAAGGTGTAGCTCAGACGGGAGGATGTGACGGGAGATTAAGTGATTCATAATTCACAATAATCCATCATGAACTGCAAACAGTACGTGAAGAAGCACAATTGAAGCCTTGGGGCAATGACTATGAATCACTTGTTAGACAGTTGTCTCGAACAATGAACACATACACCTGCGTTCTGTCATAGTTCCAGGAACTATGATTTTGACAGAAAGCAGCCAAGGAAGTCATTCTTAACATTCAGAAACCTTGCGAATCAGCTTTAAATTGTACACTGCAGAACTGTTTGCTGAGGAACATGAATGGTATCTCAAAGTGTTCCATTAGGTAGGGGCACACATGCATTTGCAGCACTGATCTGTGTTTCTGGCTCAGAGCTCTGCCGCTCTTGCCACAGCACTAACGCAAAGGTTGTGTCTGATGTCATCGCCCCTTGCACTATGAGATAGGAAAACAGTGCAGGTCGCTCAAAATAGGCCACTTTCACAATCAGATCAGGCTGATATTGGTTTTGTGTGTAAGAATGCATGTGGGTATGAAAAAAAAAAAAAACATGTCTCAAAAACTCACGTGGTGGAATCTCAACCGTCTGCCCACAGTGTGATATTGGATCTCTTCCTTCCTGTGTAGATAATGCAAATGGGAGGAAGAAATAAGCAGAAAGAAAGAAAGGGCTTTGCATTGCAACACAGACCCGATCAAATGAGTCGTAACCATTTTAATAGGTCTCCTTTTCAGCAGGTGTAATGGTCCGCTTTTCAACAAGTTCAGTGGTTTGCTTTAGATAAATCTGACTTTTGAAATCACAGACATTTCCTGGCACTAGCAGACACAGGTTTTCTCTATGGTGTATATTTTAAAAGCGCTCTGCTGACAAGCTAGGATTTAATATATTCTTTTTTCTCTCTCCTTATGTCTGTCATTTCTTCGTCAGAAAGAAAGAAAACCTAAAGGAAGGCTCACACTGATCTTATTCGAAAAATCTCTCAAATATTTTTGGCAGTCGTTTCTATTCGATGGCCCCTATCAACCAGAGATGGTGAGACTTATCGGTATATCTTATTGTGTGCATGCGTATGTCAAGATCGAAGAAATACACAACGTGACGCATGAAAGAGTTTTTTGAATAAATACACTGGCATACAGCAATCTTTCCTTTGTTCTTCATGTAGTCAGTATGAAGCTACCTGCTTATCAGCATGTGACTGGTGTGTCATTCCAATCATCTCCGCTCCTCTCCTGATGTAGTGAGAGTACTTTCTTACGTTCCAGGCATTTCCGGAACTCACGCCTTTTCGTATGGTCTGAATGCCAACAACGTTCACTTTGACTTTGTTTACTTCAAAATACACCACCCGTCAAAAGTTTTAGAACACTGACACCTTGACTTTCTTTGCAATTTCTCTGTAGGAAAGACCTACATTTTTAAGTGTTATGATGGTCTGTCTCTCTCATTGTTAATCGCCTTTTTCTCGCCATTTTTGTAGCAACACGCTATTTCCTGCAGGTACAATACCGTTCAGCTGATGCTCACGAGGGTATGGTACCACAGTGTGTTCCAGCACTGCTTTTACGCAGACAGAGGGGGTTGTACAGTAATCCAGAAAAGTTGGAACACCTGTGGGAGTTAGTAGCACCAGCTTTCACGGCAGAACAGCTTTAAATTGTTAACCCATTTTGTGTTCCCTGAAAAAGGCCTTTTTGTATAATTCTGAAATGTACATTATTTTTTAACCTCTGGAAGTTCAACACTTACCTTTGTACCATTTCAAGCTATTCACTGGACTTGAATGAGTTGA
This sequence comes from Synodontis membranacea, assembly GCA_025674565.1. NCBI lineage: Eukaryota > Metazoa > Chordata > Actinopteri > Siluriformes > Mochokidae > Synodontis > Synodontis membranacea. The sequence continues at coordinate 8,094,247 of JAOVYU010000037.1, read as the reverse complement.
ATTGCAGTAAATGACTGGAAAAAATTGGGGTGTTCTAAAACCTTGACCGGTAGTGTATGTAAATGCTAAAAATATAAGGTAATTCCGGTGATTAACGGAAAGAGTTTGCCCCCTTGTTCTCATCAAGCTTCATACAAGTTCCTAGCCACAAACACATTTGCTGCTAAATGTCACTTTAACCAGGTGCTGCATATTACCCACAATCTCACTTTCTCACTCGAGGAACTCGTTTACACCTGGTCACTTCATGTATCTTGAGTTTCACCACATCAACCTTTGCAAATCATGTCTTCAAGGGTTTTTTTTTTTTTTTTTTTGTGCACAGGAGCATTGTCCTGCTGGAACATGTTTGGTTCCCTTAGTGCCACTGTTTGGAAATTGTAGTTCTACAGCATACAAAGACGTCCTTGAAAATTGTGTGCTTCCACCTTTGCCCTTCCACAAGTTTGAAGACTGTTAGGTGTGATGTTCAGTTTATTCCCAAACATTTAGCTGTATGTTATATTGGCAAACCCAGATTTCTAGACCTACTGTAAAGGGGAATTATACATGACTTGGAATTTAGGAGTTAAAACTAAAAGTGTATGGCCAAAGTACTTTCAGTATTAATTCCCTTCAGAAAAATTGAACCTGGTCATCTGTGCATTCTGCGTTTGCTATTGAAAAAAAATTCCATGATTACCAGAGTTCAACCCATTGGTTTAGGAAGTGAACTCTGACACAGCCATCTTTATTAAAGTTTCTCCTTTCACATCATACAAGCCACATTTTAAAGTGTGATTACCGATCCGCTTTCAGTGGATTTGCATTTTCCTCCAAATCATATTGTCTGTTCACATGAAAAGCTTGAAACTTGATACGTTTTAAGGAGTAACATTTTTTTTTTAAGGTTTAACTTTTTGGTCTAGCACGCCTCACTCATAGTATTATATCAGCTTCATCATTTTGTACTGTATCCCGTGTAGTTACTGGATTATAAGCCTTAAAGCCAGTTCACATGGAAGGTACTACTGGTGCATTTTCAGTTATCCATCCTACGGAACAGATGCACTTCTCTTTTAAGCAAGATGTCATTCTATACCAGCTGCGTAAGGCCCGTGACTCATGTCCATCAAAAGCGCAACTTTATCCACCCTTTTGCTTTGTTTTCACAGGATGGATGAAACGTATATAAAAAATAATTGAAATCCATTATATTCACATATTCACAAATAACACAACACAACATAAGGCCATGTGATGCCACAGTTGGTACGTTGCCTCTTCACAGTTCCAGGGATCCCCAGTTCACTTCTGATCTCAGGTTACTGTCTGTGAAGATTTTTGCATCTTCTCCTGGTGTCTGTGTGGGTTTTTCTCCAGACCTCAGCTTTCTGCACACTGCTAGTCGGCGGATTGGCTATGCTAAAGTTGCCCCTGGGCATGAATGAATGATGCATGATGCCATACGATTGATTAGCGTCCCATCCAGTATGCATTTCTGCTCAGAATAAGCCTGAATAAACCCAACCTAATGGTTACTGAAGATAAATGAATGAATGAATTAATGAATGACAAACAGAGAACACAGTTAAGCACAAAGAGTGTGTATAATCTCACCGTCTTGTGTCGCATTTTATAGAAAGTTAATTATGTTGTAATTATGTATAGCTGCCCCAACTTCATCCCTCTCCCTTCGCATGTCTAGCTTAGAGTTTAAAAGCTTATTCAAGCAGGTGATTTTGCAACCTCTTTCATCCTGTAGCAGGACTGCAGCAGTTAAAAATTTTACAATAGAAATGATTCAAATTAACAAAGCTCTGTTTGGCTCACTTTTGAAAATCCCTCCGCAGCAAGAGAACTCTTTGAGGGATTGGGATAAGTCTCATTCAGTGACGCCGCGAGCTACAGTGGTGATGGCTGCACCCCTACAGTTCATGTCAGCCAGACTGATGCAATCTGAGAAAGATCTCCCGTAATTCAAATCCACTTCAGAAAAGGAAGAAGAAGTCTTTTTGCTTGGGCTGTTCTGCCTTTTCTGGCTTCTTCCTATATGCCACACCTAAGGAAGAATATCAACTGAGTCATGCTCATCTGATCGAGAATTAAGGCATTAGGTCAAGCCTCTGGCAGCTCGCAGAGATAAAGTGGTAAAGAACAAATCTTGAAACACGGAATGCGAATTTCCGTCCAATGTGGCGTTAATGTCAAAATGTCCAGAGGATAACCGAGCTGTAGTAATGTGGCATTCTGTACATTTTTCTAGCTATGACACAGACAGACAGGCAGACACATTTACGTGACTCCTCGCACACACTAACACACAGTAGGCACACTGACAGAACCAACAGGAAGTTGACTATGTGTGTGTGTGTGGGTGTGACGCTTTGAAAGGACTTGTTACACACCCACACCTTCCAACATTCCTCACCTGCCCATGTGCACTGTGCTTCTTTACATAGATTACCTGAGATTGATTGTGGTTGCTCCCACATACGGTTTCTCAGATGGTGCAAGATAGATAGCCACCATAGTAATCTGTCTAGCACATTTTTTTTTTCCATCCATCCAAAAAAAGTCCAAGGCTCAAAACACGTAAACTTAACAGTAACATTTGTGACTTGAGTTGCATACCAAAATGATAGCTTGAATTCCAAGAGGATTAGATAGATAGATAGATAGATAGATAGATAGATAGATAGATAGATAGATAGATAGATAGATGCATAAAAACGTACAT
>JAOVYU010000037.1:8067035-8080274 GCA_025674565.1 Synodontis membranacea | reverse complement strand
GTTTAAAGATTCTGCCAATTTGCCTGTCCAAAAATATAGCACACATTGGCACACACACACACACACACACACACACAATGTACCTGGCACTAAGCAACCTATTATAACAGGCAGTGATAGAAGGATGTTCATGAAGAGGTTATTACATTCAGGGCAGGACACAAGAACTGGGCAATGGGTAATGGTGACTAGATTAAACTGGACCTTAGCACTCAAACCACAAAACCAAAGGTAGTGGAGGAACACAACCAGTTTTGCCAGCAAAGAGATGAAATACAATCAAAAGTCTTATTGGACTGATTAGAAAGAGGCAGCAGAATTACAAAAGACGGAGCACGTTGAGAATTAAAAAAAAAAAAAAAGAACATCTAATCCAATTTAGATCCTGTTTTAATCCAATCCAGTTTCCATTCAGACACTAGTGTCTGTTCTATTCCAAGATTTTGTTTACTATAGAGGTATACGTGTAAATCTGAATCTATGGTGGCTGTTCCATGGTTATGCTCCACACAATCCTTAAATTCATATTTCATTCATTAGTCTCTCGTAATTACAATAATCTAACATGGCAACAGTGCCAATAAACTCCTTTTCCAGACTGAAAAAAACTGGAGCATCCTGAGGAGAATAAATACCATTATTTTCTAACCCCTACTTTCTTCATCAGGAACTTGCTTGAGAAAATAAGGTTTGTGGTTAATATAGTCCTAGACAACAACAACTAAAACAAAAACCCACCCATGACATTCTCCGAAACAATTGTTCCTGATTAACCATCTGTGAGCAGAAATGATCTGTTTTAGTCTCACAGATGATCAGAAAACTGCAGGGATGACCAAAGCATGTTCTCACAACAGTCCTTTTTTTCCATGTTTGATCATATTTATTTATTTATTTTGTAATTTTAGTATGACTTAGGTTGCCTGAAGTATACAAATGAAATTCCTACAAATTCCTTAATGGCTTTCATAAAATCCAGAAATTGTCACAAAGAACAAAAATACGGGAATTGGAAATTGCTCGTTCTCAAGCGGAAGGAAAAATTAACAAAAAAAAAAAAAATTAAAAAATTTATCCACATTGGCGTTTGGCGAAGAAACCAGACGTCACAGCTGCCATTACAAACTACAATCTGAATCTCAAGAACAGCAATTTCTAAAGACACACAGACATTCAGATGGATTTATATATTGCTAGGGAATGAGCAAGGAGATGAGAAATAATGACCAAACCCCTTAACAAAGATGCTTTTCCTGATGAGCATGACTCAATTCTGCCTCCTGGTGGCTATCCGATGTGTTTCTTTCAAAGCCTTTTTGGACATTTTTACACCAAGTTCCATATGCTATGATTGCAAATGCCGAACTGGGTTTGGGATCAAGCCAGGAAGAAACCTCTTAGGAGGACCTGGTGTTGGTGCGCGTAAAGGCGGCCTGTAAAGGTTACAGAGTCGTAACCTTGAAATAACGCCCAAGTAACATTCAGAACATCCCCCTATCCCCCTTCCCAAGAGATTACACGGGTTTGAGCCAGAAAAGCTTTCAGGGAGCTGGACTACAGCATACAAACGAGGTAAATGTCCCTGAATATGTTGATCAAATGCTTACAAGACGAATGGAAAAATGGACAAGTTGTAAAAAATGGAAGCAAAACCAATTCCGAGAAACAAAAACATTCCATGAGTTTCCGTAAGAGCTGAAGCAACTCCATGCAAACGAGTAGGATGGACACGCTGGTGTCTTATCTTTGATCAAGATTTTTCGATCACAATGTTTCGTTTTCAAAACAGGCTAAGTGCAAACGTGAGCCCTTGCAGTTGGGCAGGAAGAACACAAACCTTTATTACATGACTGGCAAGATTGCTTTTGGAATGGACTCAATACCACTCCTTCCTCTCCCCACTCACACAAACACAAACACTCACACATAAACAAACACACACACACACACTTTGGAGCTCTGCAAGGGGCATCATTAAAGCTTAGCGGAAAAACAGAAGAGAAACAAACACTGTATATTTGGGAAGGCTAAACAGACTGCCAAAGCCACAGAAGTCCATGTGTGGCAGTTATGTTGTATTCAAACTGCACTGATTTTTCAAAACGCTGACTTTTAACTGTGACACAAATATGTATTCGCACAACCTATTACTCTGACACAAAAACAGACATACTCTATACACACACAGTAGACACAGACATTCCCTTGCTTATTGCAGCAATAATAAAAGGGTTTATTTGGATAAGTAAAACCTGGATGTCATATTTGGGAGACACCTGAAACGTGAGGCCCTGAGCTATCGAACAGACAGACTGCTTGTGTGTGTTGTGTGTTTGTGTCATGTAATAGGGTACAACAGCAGTTTGGCTAAGAAAGTCTTTTCTCTACATCCTTGCCCAAACTGTGTAGGGGCAAGTAGTGGGGGGGGCGACTTTGAAACGTACAGAGACAGGGCTCGATGGCAGGTGTCTGTCCCTCTCCATCATCGCTCTTTCTCTTTTTATCTAATTCTCTCACTCTCGAAGGAGGTAGAGAGAGTTGGTTGGCCAGCAGAACCTATTTGCCCACCCTCGCACTAACCACAGATGGAGGGAGGGACGGAGAGAGAGCTAGAGAGGCAGGAAGACAGATAGAGAGAGAGAGAGAAAGACAGAAACAGAGAGAGAGAGAGAGAGAGAGAGAGAGAGAGAGAGAGAGAAAGAGAAAGAGAGAGCGATAATCAGTGAAAGCAGGTGCGGTAACAGATGTATGTTCCCACAGCGAGCACAGTGCACACACACATGCTAGCCAGCAGGGGGCTCCACTGTCCAGGAGACCTCTTCTCTGGTGGTGACCGCGATGGTTTGGGCGGTGCTTCTGCTGTCGCGGTGACCGGATCGCTAGGCTTCGGAGCATTGGCATCATCGGGCTCGTCACCAGGCATTGTCGGTGTCTCAAACTCTGCTGCTGCCGAGGCTGCCACCGTCGCCACTGTCCGTCTGCGAAGCTCCGGTTCTGAAGGAGCACTGGGAAACATTCAAAGAGATAAACAAATAAGCACATAAATTCAATTTTCCAAACAACCGCGGAAACTACAAAGAAAAGTTCTCTCTTTTCTTTTTAAAATTTGCTCTCACTTCCATTAAAATCTATAAAAGGCGTTTGCAGTTTGCCAAAACCTCCTGACGAGTTTTAAAAATATATATACTGTACTGTACATACTTAGTTTTAGCCTGGTTAACCTGAGTTTGTTAACATAAAGCACTATCTACATGTAGGCTAGTGATTTAGATATGTTTAGTTGATGATGGGAGAGAAAGAACTAGGGCTGAATCATAGATATCTTTCGTTACGACGATGTGAATTTCTATCATCTTGAAGAGCTGCGACAGACGTACTGCTGTAATGTTGGGAATAATAGTGCAGCTGTATTTGCTTTACCCGTCCTCTCGACTGCAGACTTGTGTGTGCACGCGCGCGAGTGTCAGCATGTGTGATATCATTAGAATAGGACAGCAGAGAGAAAGCATACTCATGTGATGTCACAATGATTACACCTTAGGCCACAGAAATGGTTAATGGTTAACAAAAAATCAGTGTTTTGCAATGGCCATGGCCTACTGTACATGCCTGAACCTAACAATATAGTTTGAAACATTGCTGGATGGGAGAGTGCTCAAGATCCTCTTCAAATTTCATTAGACAGGGTTGCCCCAACTTTGGTAGAATTAATTTCCATGACTTTCCCAAAACTTTTCCAGTACCTTAAGAAAATTTTCCAAAACCGTGAGCGAGCGAATGAGCGGGGGGGGGCTTGTAAGCGGAGTTAGTGTTGTGAGCGAGTGAGTGGGCAGGGCAAAGCGCAGTTAGCACGGTAAGCGAGCAGGTGGGCACGGCAAAGCGCAGTTCGCATTGTGCGCGAGCAAGTGGGCGGGGCAAACCGCAGTTAGCGCATTGCGGAGTGAAGCAGGAAACAAAAGTAAATTTCCAAAACTTTTCCTCTCTGTCCAAGAATTCCAAAACTTTTCCAGGGCCTGGAAAAATTATATCTAAATTCCAAAACTTTTCCAGGTTTACCCTGACCGCGGCAACCCTGATTAGAGGTTACAGGAAGATGCACAGCACTGTTATTTTAAATGGGGGAATGTTCTGCAGAGGAAAACTGCAGTACTAAGGAAAATGGGTCTGAGAAACAATTGTGTTCTTGAAAGACGCTTAAGCAAATTCTGCATTAAGCCCAAATATCCAGTGTTTTAATATACTGTACAAGGCATCAGTCAGACTGAGGTTATGCTGTATGTCCTATCTACCCGAATGGAATGCAACAGGTTTAGAGATCCGGGCCAGGTCTTGAAGAAACCACATGGTACACTGGTCAACGGTGTATTAAAATAGACAGAAGGCGGTCAAAAATTTGGGCGCAAATACAAAACTCTTGGACCTGAGATGCAGCCTGGTTTCCAATCTATGTGAAGCCTGCATTGTCGACGCGTAGCTGTAGTGCATGTACACGTTACCTGTGTGTGTAGATGACGTTGTTGGCCTGTATAATCTCATGCTCGGGGAAAAACTGGGGCGTGGACTGGGGTCCGTTGTAGGGAAGCTTTGGTGGACGTGGCCTAGGAGGGGGAGTGAACTCTGGGGGAGGGTCTTCCTCATTTGACAACTCCTTCCATGACTCCTAAAGACACAAACACGATGACTGTTCAGTGTATTTGCTACCAGGTTATTTCTAACATCTAAATCCAGAAATCTACAAGATGTCACACATGAGCAAGGACACCGTGGTCCTTTAAAGCAGGCCATATACGTGTATATGATTCTTTGGTTAATAGTGCTGGTGTGTGCTCTCACCTGGATAGAAGTGTCTCCCATGATGCACTTAGCACCCTCTATAACGGCGAGGTAGGAGAATCGGAGCTGGTCTGCTGTTTGGATTAGACCCATGCGGTACCGCCTCATCTCCAGGAGAACGTCCTTGATCTGGACTGAGGACGGGTCTTTCCGCAGAGACATCTGCACATACGGAGAAGGAAGTTTAAAACGCATGCAATCAGATTTTTAACCATCAACAGGATCTTTCAAAAAAAAAAAAAAAATGGACTAGTTGAGGCTTAATTTGTAATGTTTAAATGTTTCTAGGCTTATACTAATTGTACAATTTCAAAGATATATTTTTAGGAGCATGTATTTCACAATACCGCCACGTATATATTCCGGCCCTAAAACAAGCTCAGTTTCAGCTGGAATGTGGTCTGTTTGGAAGAAACTGGCTTATCACTGAAATCATAGCAACTGAACTGAATTTCAGTTCATGTTAGAGGCAAACTTATCCTCTAAATAGAAAGTCCAACTAAAATCTAACCAAAAAACAAAATAAATTAATAAATAAAATAAATTAACAATTTTGTCCAGGATTATTCAGTTTAATCCTGAATTTTGTCCTCCTTAAAGGCTTCAGCTATACTGAAATGGCACAGAAATTAGAGACAGAGATGAGTCTAATGTCAGAGAAATTAGATTTGCCCATCTTAGTCTATAAAAGTATTCAGAATAAGAAGATACATCACCTCGCCATGTACATAAAAATGTCCTTGACTGGTCATGAATTAACATTCCCTCAAATCTATTTAACGAGTGAAGGACAGCACAGAGAATTAATCGGAACCATCATGATCATTATTAAATGTAGCACCATGGTCCTGGGGAACGTTATTTCATTTCACAATGTACTGTACCATGTATATTGTTGAAATGACAATAAAGCAACCTTGAACCTTGAAATGAAAGAAAAGTAATGGTTCCCTCACCAGCAGGAGGCAGGTGTCTACAAGGCAGAAGGTTCCGGAGCGGCCGATGCCGGCGCTGCAGTGGACCACCACTGGCCCTTGGTCTGAGTTTAGACAGCCTGACTCTCGCACCTTGAACAGGAAGTTGAGGAAAGAGGCAGGAGACTCGGGCACACCGAAGTCAGGCCAGGTGGTGTAGTGAAAATGAAGAATCTCCCTGGTTTCCTGAGTCTGTAAACAAGCACACACAAGCACACAATCACAGACCATCATTACACAAGGGTATAAAAATGCCTACCATTTATTACTAATTACTAAAGTGTAACTGACCTGGATTACAAAAAAACCATCAACATTCTAGGTTTAATAAAAGTTTCATTTAAAAAAAAAAAAAAAATTAAATAAAATCTCTTACTGAAAGATTCTCCAGCTCCAGCTGCCGGACTGTGTAGTATGATTTCACGTCCTCTGAAACAAGAGTCAGCTTGAAGTTTGTGTCCTCGAAAATGGCTTCCCGCTCCTCCCGCTGCGGCCAGTACTGCGCACATTTCACCTGATCCAGCAAAACACACGGTATTGTGGTCAGTCCTATCATTCCTTTATTTGATCATTTGCCAGCTTCTACCCACTAGCCAGCTCTCCCCTTTAACGCAATAGCTATCAGACGGACGGGGCCGGGCAAACTCATGCCTCCTTAATGGATGGCTGAGACATACAACAATAAATAAAACATTTTATGTTGCACTTTTCTGACAGCTGCAAAGCAAATCGCTTGTTTTGGTATGTTATCGTTTCTATGCTGACACCTTACACTGGCACTGCGAAAGAGTTTAAAAACAAGAGTGTAATTGTTGAGTGGAGAATCAACAATATTCTGTGAGGAGAGGTTTATGTAGCGTTCTCCGTAGTAGTTAGCGGCACAGCTGCAACTTTTCCTTTTCCTTTAAGACGTGGGAAAGTCTTTAGGACTTTCTTCGCAAGTCATGGTTTCTCATGTAATTTTACAATCTGCATTTTTTTTTTTTTGTCGGCAGTAACTTCGAGAGAGTGAGAAAAAACACAGGCTAGTCAGGGAATGACTTTACATCAGTCATATCATGAGTAATAACAGGAACCAATCTTTCGGGTGTACATTCCGCAGCATTCTAAGCTGATAAAAATAAATATGAAGTGACGAAAGGTATCAAAGGCATACTTCAACTAGTTAAAAACCTGTAACTGTTGGCAGTCAGATGTGGTAGACGAGAAATTAAACACTCTGGGATGTACCGTTACAAGAAAATACTCAACTTCAGGGTGGTACTGGTAGAGTGTTGGTTATTTTCCTATGGTGGCATGTCACATCATGTTTTATTCTTTACTTTATTACGAGCGTACAGTGTCATGGAAGCTTCCGATTTATTGGAGCATTTTTTTTAATGCAGCATGAACATAATTATAAAGGTGAAAAAGAGGAGCGAAGGTTGAAAAGGGTGACTCTCACCGAGCCCTTCTCTATGACACGGTTCAGCATGACCACCCCGCGAGTCTTCTGCTCCCACACCATCTCCCAGAAATGCCCGCATGTGCTAGGTAAAGGACCCTAAAGAGAGAGAGAGAGAGAGGGAAAGACAGACAGACTTAAGGTTAAGTGTCACATGCATTTCTGTGAAATCGAAAGACGCTCATGTTTCGATTTCTTAAACTCGCTGATGTTGCTTACAACACAAAAAAAAAGAAAGAAAGAAAGAACAAAAGAAAAATCTATACAGAGTACATAAGGATCTAGGAAAATTAACAAATAGGGCTATTTTTCCAAACTGAGCTTTTAAATAAGAAGATTCGGGCTTATATGTATTTACATTTAAAAAAAATAAAAAAAAAAAGTTTTTTTTTCTCTTGGATACATTTAGGAGCCGAATAAAAATAAATAAATAAATAAACAAACAAATAAATAAACGAGCGGAATACAGCATCTTATCTTCCTTTCTATATTTACAATTATTTCAACACTGCAAGCAAATGATCCTCCGGTCATAGGCAGGGTGGTATTTTAATGTGTTTTAAAGACAGAGGATGAATGACTGAGAATGATTAAGGAGTAATTTCAGTATCGGAAAGTTATAATTTTATTTTTGCCATTACTAGGCCTTTTTTTTTTTTTCCTTTTTTCCCCCTCTTCTTACTTGTTTTTCTTCTATATACACACTTTACTCATCTGTACTGGCCTACAGTGGGATGGATGGGAACTGTCAGGGTGGGTGTTTGTTTACATTTTATTTGTGTGCATTTCCACATCTGTTGTTATTTACAAAACCCAAATAAGTAACGGGATAACACAAAGTGAGCTGGTCATTATGGTGAAATAAACCGGCTGCACGTTATCCCACTTATTACGCCAATACTTGCTAAAGAAATCAACAATTTGACGCGAAATTATTCTAGTGATTTAAAAATTTGATTATTGCACTGGTCTGTTATACTGAAATAGCAAACTGTGGAATGCCGTATGAGTCAATCAGAAATCAAGAATTCAAATAAGCCATGTAATAAGAGAAAAACAAGTGTTCACAAAAAAAAAAAGAAAAGAAAGAATAACCAGAAATGCTGAACTCTGGGCAAGTGCTTTACTCAATGTCTCACTACCCCTTAACGTACAGTAACGACTCGTGCTCTGACAAATCGATTTGTTAATGTTACAACTGACAATGTTTACAAGGCTTCATTCTGAAATCTCACTGGATTAAGAAACTTTGTGTTAACACAGTGGCCGTGCATATTTATAATCATTTTCAGTCTGTATTTGCACGTTGGATTTACTAAAGGAAATAAAAACAGATCTGAATACAGGCACAGTGCCACTTCTCCTATAAAAATGGGTTTAAGCTGCAAACCAGTGCTACCCGCATTGTGTCCAGTATGGCTTAATGGACTTTTAATGGAGTCGTACTCTCACACTCTTGGACCACAGTTGTAACACGTACTCAAATCGTGCATTTCATACTTCCTCCGCTGGTTTTCCAGTGAACGGAGCACAAAAATAATACCCGAGGAATGATTTCAGTCTCAGACGAAGATTTATTTTTTTTTTTGGTCTCAAACAAATAATTACACATTCAAATAACAATGTGTACTTCTGAAAAAAGCAAACTAAAGGTACCAGGTATGGTTTGCTTATTTGAATATTTTAGAAGGAAGAGGAATAGTATGGAAATGTTAGCTTTAATATACAGCTGAGGTCAATGGCATTCCCCGCATCACAAGAACATTTGTTTTTTTTCCCCCCTCTGGAGTGGAGATTGAAGATCTGAATTTAAAGCCTGTGATAAGGTTTTCTGCAGCTAATTAAAAATATCCGAAAGGACCCGTGAAGATATCGCCGAAGATTGGACACTCAATCCATCGAGTCATTCGGTGAAACTCGACTCTACAAACGGCTGAGCTGAGCAGAAACATCTCGACTTGACTGGTCAACCCCACGGTCAGTCGTTCCCGGCGGCTCTGTTTATGCTGACGAGTAGGAGTTCACACGCGGTCAAAACAGGAGGGAGTAGCACGTTCAGACGCGTCTGCACATCTTAATTCTGACGTCTTCTCTGGTGTTTCACAACACGTTCCGAACGGGCCAGGAAACGGCAGCAGCGTCAAATGAACAGCTGACATTTCCTGCGTTTTCTATGAATCAAACACGAGGCTCGTCGTAACCATTAACGCCCCTCTTTAAGCTGGAAAATACCAGCTTACACACCATTGCTCAACAGAATTTTTACGAGAAGGTTAACCTACGTACAAAAGGTAATCCTGGTCACTACATTAAAAGAACTCCCAGTTTTATTCTCACCTTGTATAATAAAACCAGGATGTTTTCTATAATAGAGCTATAGTAATGACGGTACGACGCAAAAATTAAACACTCGTTACTAAATACCTTCTAGGACAGCTGTTAAATAAATCTCCATTTACAGCTCACTGTTTCCTACCCAATGTGTTTACGTTGGCTTTACCTCGATTTAACCTCTCACCACATTAAAAGAACTTTAAATGCATCTCGATAATGCAGGCCGTGTATACTCTCTGTGTGTAAAATATGCCTCAGTAGATGCCAGTACAATAATAATAGGTGTAAATTGACAGTAAACAGGAGACGGATCTGAGCATGCTCGTGCTTGCGTAAAATTCGGCAGCGCTGAGTCCTGCATTTTTTTTTTCGTATTTATTTTTGCTATAAGGACGTGCATGGTACAACCTTAAATGGTGCTTCTAAAACAAAAGCAAAACACTGATAGGCAGGAATATCTGCACTTATGCCTCATACACAGTTAAAGGAAGATCTGTGCATATGAAAGGTCTCGTAGCAGAACTTTACATGCAGACAGATGACCAAAATACGTCGTACCCGTACAGAGATGCTTACAATTCAAGTGTTTATACTATAAGGCTATAAAGTCGTGAATGAATGTCGTGAATGAACATGTACGACCTCTGTAACGTTTGAACCGAATCTAATAAAACTAATTCCATTGCTTTGTGCTACTTTTTGAGATATTAGATCAGCCTTATCCCGGTGAAAGTCTACGCACAAGCGTCATGTCACACTGCATTCGACTGTATTATATCGGCAGTTACACCACTGCTGGATTCTCCATTACGATTGGTCGGAACGAGCTGATTAAACGTCTTTAAATGTCTTACTATCTACTATATAGTGTCGTTTCTGTACGAACGACCTACACTAGGATCGTGAACCATTTAAGGACAAGAATGTACTCTAACTGTTGATCTGAACTCCTTTCCTTAAAGAGATGGGAAAGCCTTCAGGACTTTCTTTGTGCCTTGGGGTTTCTTACAGAATGTTACAATCTGCAATGTTTTCTCTGAGCAAGAGAGAGAGAGAGAGAGAGAGAGAGAATATAGAGGCTGGTCAGGGAATGACAGTTTACAGCTGGTATAGCGTGAGAGATAACAGGAACTTGTCATATGGACATCCCGCAACATTAAGCGTAACTGTACACTGTAACATGCTGTTCTTTAATGAATTGAAATTGGCAAACTTCTGTGATCTCCCGGATGTCCTGCTACAGGAAAATAATCAGCTTTTGGGTGGTACTGGCGATTCTATAAAATTAAACCAATTGGTTTAATTTTGGACCCGAGTGGCTTTATATTTACATCTGTTATTTACAGCCTGGAGGCAGCCACCTAAGCTGGACACTCTCTCTAAGCAAATATTTCAGCGGTAGCTACTAGAACGTGAGGGGAAACTGCGTGGAATAGTAAAGTTTTGCGTCTTTAAAACTCACTCGCAGCACCTACGAACTACTTAAAAGAGTTCAGAGGTAGTAATACTGCACTGTGTGGCCTTTTTTTAGACAGGAAATCCATTCCTCTGTACGCTTATAACCTTCCTTAGATTCTGAGAGCACAGCTGAGCGCTGGGCTGTCTCGACATGTTTTACAGCACTTTAGAGAGTTACTGAAGTGCAAAGTCACAGAAGGGGCCGGTTCCAATCCACAGAACACTGAAAAACCAAACCCCGGAACTGGAACCTAACGAAGCACCCATGTGTAACGCTAAGATCCCGTGGGGTTTCAGTTCTCCACAGCCACTCGTGAATGCACAGAAGTCTCTGTTATGGTGTTGAAACTAGCAATCAAAAGGGAAAATGAGAGGTCAGAATATACAGAGTTATTTCCATATCCTTCTGAAACAGTCCTACGCAGAGAAAGAACAGTGCAAAGCGTGTTAAGGAGACGTCTAGGGGAAACGGTCAGGGGCCCTGGCTCTCCCTTGTCTTCTAACCTGAGTGAGAATGTAGCTCCTCTGCGCCTCCTCCATGGAGATCAGACTGGCGTTGATGTAGTCGTTGCTGCCGAGCTGAAGATGGATTCGACTGTGGTCAACTGGAGGAGGGAGAAACAGAGACACGTACAGTAAGCGCTTTACATTCACGCTACAGATCACATGACCGAGTGCCACAGACTGATGTGACGCATTCACGCAGGTGCAGATAGGGAGGAATTCCCAGAGGTCTCTGCGGTGGCAGAAACACCACAGGTCTCTTTCGGGTCCTATTCTCAGTTCCACCAATTTAAAGCAAGCATCCTCCTGATATTAAAAAAAAAAAAAAAAGTTGCATAACACTTGGGTTATCTATAGGCAAAATGGCCGAAGCCCACACACGGTGATTTCTGCATGAAAAACTTGAAGCTGTTTTTAGGCCTGGGTGAGAAAAAAAAAAAAAAAAAAAAAAACACAAGAGAAAACAAGAGGAAACCACAGCAGCACAGCTCTCTGAAGACGCTAAGACGGAAGAGAAAAAAAAATTGGGGGTGGAGGTGGTATGACATCAGTGCTGCAACATCTTTTCACGGACGATTATAATCAACACTTGTGCCAGTTCTGGCCTTTAGGTCGAGATCAGAAATCACAATTAACATGACGGAATCTCAGTGCTTTATCTATGATATCATAAAGCAATCTAACGGGCTTGTACGTTACTTTACTAGTGTACTAGAGTTTATTCTTAAAAAAAAAAAAAAAAAAAAAAAAAAAGAGAGAGAGAGGGAGAGAGAGAGAGTTTAGCTGTTTCAGGGGATTTACAACACATATTCAAGACATTTTTAGACACATACAGTGGAACCTCTGGTCACGACCATAATCCGTTCCAAAACTCTTGTCGTGACCCGATTTAGATGTGACCCAAACGTAAATTCCCCATGAGATTGTATGTAAACACGATTAATCCGTTCCTGACCGTACGGACAGTATGAAAATTTTATGATTTTTATGCACAAAAACAGTTAATTGTGTCACATAAATGCACATTATTATAGTCAACTGTACACTAAAATGTAAAAAACATTGAATAACAGAGAAAACTAACACTGCAGGAGTTCGTGCTAGACCAAGTTCGCGCCAGAGCCTTACAAACCGCTCGCTGTAAAGACTTTTTTTTTTTTATGAGTTTTAAGCACAGAGGAAAAAATAACGCTTGATAAATCCTTAATTTATACAAAAACTAACCCTAAACAACCAAGAAAACTAAACTTGTATGAGTGGAGTTCTGGCGTGAAGGAAGTGAGGAGGAAGCTGGGTTTAGAGGAGCTTATAATTTTGAGGGAGAGTCTGGCTCTGTGATGAGGGATGTTCTCCTTCAGGTGTTTTCTCTCTTGTGATTTCTTCTATTTCAGAGGCTTCTGGTGGACCAGACCAAATAGTGGTCTAATGTGACTTGCCTTTTCCTGCACATTAAAACTTTTCATAAATGCAAGACCTTGCCGGTGTTTATGTTTGCCACCAGAGTGTGTGGTCGTAACCCGATTTGTACGTGTTCAGAAGCGTTCGTGACCCAAGGTTCCACTGTATATAGAAGCACTGGTCTTGAATCAGGTCTCTGTATATAAGGCATTTAAACATACACACACACACACACATATACATACACACACACACACACATATACATACATACATACATATATATATACACATA
>JAOVYU010000037.1:8018712-8029398 GCA_025674565.1 Synodontis membranacea | reverse complement strand
GTAATTATATATATATATATATATACACTATATATATATATAGTAATTAGTTGGGCACCTTTCCAGGTAACAAAGCAGTAGAATAGTTTTTGTCTAGAGAATCTTAAACATATATTATTTACATTCACTGTTCTTGAAGTTCATAATTAGAGGATATAAACTATCTGTCCTGAGTCCCTGTTTCCTTTTCAGATATGATTTATGTGGCTGGGGGTTTTGACGGCAGTCGGCGGCACACCAGCATGGAGAGATACGACCCCAACATTGATCAGTGGAGCATGTTGGGGGATATGCAGACCGCTAGAGAAGGAGCTGGGCTTGTAGTTGCCAGTGGACTCATATACTGCTTGGGTATTTTTTTCATATTCACAGTGGAAGTTCGAATCTTATACACATCATGCTGACCTGTAAATAAGGATATAATAGAAGAAGAAGTAGAAATGCCTCACTTACATTAACTGAAGACATGGAAGAGTATAAAAAGATTTTCAGAAGTTTAAGAAAAGTTGCATATTGCAAAAAGTTCCATTACAAATCATATTGCTGTTATGTGATAACAGGTGGTTATGATGGTTTGAACATCCTTAATTCAGTGGAACGCTACGACCCACACACCGGTCACTGGACCAGCGTCACTCCCATGGCCAACAAACGTTCAGGTTAGCTTTTGTGACATTCTGCCATTTCGTTTGCTTTTGCATTTTTCTACATTTCTTATCGCTTGTATTTTATGGTACAGGTGCAGGGGTGGCTCTGCTAAATGACCACATTTATGTAGTTGGGGGGTTTGATGGCACGGCTCACCTGTCCTCCGTCGAGGTGTACAATATCCGGACAGACTACTGGACTACTGTGGCGCCCATGACCACTCCACGCTGCTATGTTGGAGCCACCGTGCTTAGGGGACGACTATATGCCATTGCAGGGTAAGAGCTAGGATTTTTTTTTGCTTCTTCATGGCCAACATGCCCAATTCCTAGAAGTGTAGGATATAATCCAGTTATAGTAGTAGTAGAATTCCAGTACCCAAATACTCCACACACAGTGCAGCATGTAATGCAATTGTGACCATAATTCCGACTATACTTCAAATTACAGGTTTATATTAACATGCTCCTTCTAAAGTCATCACTGGAACATACTCCATGTAATCGATAATAGACTATAGTTTTATTCCTTCCTTGTAGTAAAGGTGCAGTCAAACTAACTATATCTTGCATCTTTCCTCTACTTCATTTGACAGATATGATGGCAACTCCCTGCTCAGCAGTATCGAGTGTTACGACCCTGTACTGGACAGCTGGGAGGTAGTGACCTCCATGGCTACACAACGCTGTGATGCAGGAGTTTGTGTGCTCAGAGAGAAATGAAAACATGACTGCCAGACACTAAATGGGCAAAGACTCACTAGGATCGTTTAGGATCGTTTTTGGAAGTATTGATTGGCAGCTAAAGCCTGTGACTGGTCTACTATGTTGCCATGACTATGTGCCACGTGTATTAACATGGAAGAGGAAGCAACCTGGAAACACAGATGACATGAACACCAATTTCCTTATTATACTGTAATTTTAATTTCAGACCTTAGTTGTGTTGCCATGTTTGCGATGGACACACAGTGTTGTCTGGCCTCTCCATTAATTACCCTGTGGTTTTGTGGTGTCTGAGGTTATCTGTGAGGTTTATGTGGATGAAATCTACAAAGTGCAATATTTTAAACTACTGATGTGTTTAAAGACTAAAAATGCAGAAGAACACAATAATGTGTGTGCTTCAGTGCTTGCTGCTTTTATACATTATAGCCCTTGTGGGCAAATCTTTCAACCCATCCCACCACAGGCCTCTTGGCTTAACTATGTAGGAATACATGGCATGATTAAAAAGATGGACATGTTAGGATTTAACAGGAAGACGTCACCGCTTCTGACTGGAAATGAACAGAGTAGAAGGTTTCTGTGTTGGCACCATTAGGACTTCACTGTCCTTTCCTGCTTTCTTGATCTCCCAGACTGTATCAAGAGACGAACCCTACTCCTTGCCTCACATTTTAATGGGTACAGCAAGAAGAAATAAATACATGTTTAAAAAAAAAATGTAACACCACTAAAAGTGTGGAATATATATATATTTTTTATCAAGGAAGTTTCAAGCTTCTTCCACAGTTCTGTAACCAGCTTTGTTGCTAGCTAAGATGGTAGAAATGGATGATAAATGGAAAGGGGGGTTACTTTGTGTACCTTTAAATCATTTGGGCTTGCCATACAATGAACATCATGATCATGTATGTACCGTGTATTAAGCCTTCTTTTTCTTTTTTTTTCTTTTTTTTTTTTCAGATTAAGTGCTTTTAAACGTGAACCTGAAGGAATGTATGGATTTACTTAAATGTTTGTTAAAAAGATCTTGAATATTTGTTAATTATTTGTATTATGAACATATATGCTCATTTTAATGAGTAACCAATGACGTTTGCTGTCGTGTAATGTTATGCAATGTGTATGGTGCCAGGACTGACATAATCGTGAGTTAAACAGTTTACCACCAAGCGTAATAAAATGTCTGTGCATCACTTTGGTCTCGTTAAAAGTCCACATGAAATTGCATGAGAGCCACGATTAGATTCTGTATGTCGACGTATTTCCTTTTGAAACAGGATATGGGAGTGAAAAGGTCCTTAACTGATATACTTAACAGCCAGTGATGTTTAAGATGCACCACATGCCTGTTAAATCAAAAATAAACTTGGCACAGTAGCTTAGTTAACTAGCTAAAAGTGAAGAAAGCTAAAAGTTTGTTGTTTTTTTTTACCCCCACTGTGGAGGAAGGATCATAGGGTGCAGTCAGCATTCTTGTAATAACAAAAGTGTCCGTGGAGATGACGTCAGGGCTCTGAATGGGCCACCTGAATTCTACCACTCCAACCTTTAGCATATCCTGGAACATTTCTGTGCCTCTTAGCTCCAGTTAAGGAAAACCAATTCTATCGTATACAAAGGCATTCTATTAAATTATGTGTTTCCAACATTGTGGCACCACTTTATTGATGAACCACATAATCCGTGCAATGAACTTGAACTAGAGTAGTGGTAGCTCAGTGGTTAGAAGCTAGGTCGTGAGTTCAGATCCCAGCCTCGCCATGACTGCCGCTGCTGGGCCCTTGAGCAAGGCCCTTAACCCACAACTGCTTAGTTGTATAAAAATGTGATATATGTAAGTCGCTCTGGATAAGGGTGTCTGCCAAACGACTTAAATGTAAACTTGACCTTGAATGGTCAAGTGTCCACATACTTTTGGTCACACAGCGTGCATTTTTTTCCTACAGCACAGTTCAGTTGAAGTGTCCTGATAGGCTCGTTTAAAAAAAAAGAACAAAGGAAAAGTAAACACCTGCCTGACTTCAAAGGAAATTTGAAATTCATAGTGAACCGCCCCCTTTCCCTACAAAGTGCCTGAAGATTTCTGTAAAGTACCAATATGAATATTAAAAACGTTTCTCAGTCGTGAATAATTAGATATAAGCAATGTAGTCTATGATCTGTTTTTTTTTTGTGGGGAAAGGTTTGCAAAATTTTCTACGTTTCCTGTTTTAAAAGAGTCCTGTACCTCTACACCAATAGCAGATCAGACTGCCTGGCGCTTGTACTGGTGCTCCAATCACGCGCATGCGCAGTAGGCTCCTCTCCGAGCGCCGGGCATAAAAGTTGAACGCGCGCGCGCGGCGCCTCACACTGCTGTGTTGGCGGAGATACGTAGCGCGTCTGCAGTCAACGGAGCCCCTCGAGCGCTTTCTTACTTTATTCACGCGCGGTTTATTTTCCTGCGTCCTTTTTCTCGCGTTTTCGAAAGAATCCCTTCACGACTTAACCAAAAAAAATGGTAAGTTTGTCTCCATCTGATGATACTTTTCTTGTTTGAATTCCTAACTGTTTGGTCTGAGGCGAGGAAAAGGCGCCAAAAGTGTTTGATTGATTGGTTTTCAGACGAGGCCTAAATTTCCGCACGCGACGACATTACGTTGCATCATCATCATCATCATCATCATATATATATTTATATATAATATATTGTAGGTTCTGTACAACATTCATTTTATTTATTTATTTTTTTTACAAGTGGACTTTTTATTTTTCTGCGTCTTTTATCGGAGTTTTAACTTAACAGAGTTAGACAGACAGGTGGACAGTGCTGTTCTCTTCACCATGTTTGTTTTTGTGTGTGTGTGTGTTTTTTTTTTTTTTTTTTGTTAACTTGTGTAAACGTCCCTTCTTTGAGTTGTGTAGCTCTGAGCCTGTAGTTGTGAGTGTGAGGAATTGGCGGAATGTCTGAGGCCCTTGAGTAATGGGGATGGGGGGATGGGAGAGGAGGAAGAAAACCTCTGGAGAAGAATGAGAAATTCGAGCCACCCTTCTTCCAAGTTGAATTTTTTTTACCTGCTTATGGAAGATTTGAGGTGTGTCCCTTTTTTTTTTTCTTTTTTTTTTTTTTTTTTTTTTTGCTGACTTTCTTCCTGTCGCCCATTTTAAACTGAACGTCAGAGCTGTTTCCTTGTTCATGGAGCCTCAGGCTAGTTCAGTGTCGAGGAACAGATTTTCAACTGCAAGTTCATGCAATATTCATTCCCAACTACACACTATATGTATATAAATATATATATATGTGTGTGTATGATTATTTCTAATGATTTGTTAATGTTTTTTCCCCCCTATTTATGAGAAGGAAGTGAGACTTTAATGTGTGAGGTATGAACGCCACGCGGTTCTTCACCTCCGTCCTTCATTTCACACGCATGCTTTCATTAGTCCTCATTCCATTTTCCCCAAGTCACTCTGACAAACTCCTATATTGTGTCCCGTCAGTAAAGATAAGCCGGTTTGTTCACTGTTGATTATCGCTAACTGTTAAGTCAACTGACAAGTGAACGTCACGTACATTTGTGCCAGTAGATTGAACAGGAAAATGTTGAAATTTTGGCCTCTGTGCCAATCCTGTGTCTCAGACCAGATTCAGCCCTCTTGCAAGATTCAAGAGAGGTTTATTGTTAGTACAACAATCTACACAGTATACATTGTATTGAAATACCGTTTCACACAGATCCCCCATGGTGCATTAGTAAAAGAAATATAAGAAAACTAGAAATTACAAATAAATAATATCTAACTAAACTAAACTTAGAGGCTCTAATTTTAAAGTAAACTATATGTACATTAACAGGACAAGAAAACAGTACAGTGCAGCAATACAAAAGTGAACATGTGCAATTGGTTCAAGTACAATGAGTGGGTCTCAAGTTATTGCAGGGGTATTGGACTGTAAAGAATTTGCTTAAATCCTTTTTTAAAATAAATAAATACAATAATTTTCAGCGATGCACTCCGAAAAGCATCTTGTGGACAGAATCCCTATTAATCCCTGATAGACTCTCTCAACTTTTAAACTTTGTTGAGCTGTAAGTTCTTGTTTGTAGTTCAAAGGTACGCCTTTAGGCACGATTTTGCACCCTAGTGTAAAAAACAGCTCAGAAACGGGCAATCGTGACCTTTTGTTCTTGGCATGCCTTCCATTAATCGAGACGAGTACTTCCAAATTCCATCCTTGCCATGTCGCTGTAGATTACGTGCCCGTTTGTGTTTAACACGTCGTGTGACTGTCTGGAACATTTCTCGTAAGTGATCGTATAACATTGACTTTTTTTTTTAAGGAGGGAGGGGTGAAGGAATGTTCTCAATGTTATTTGACATCAGAGAAGGGTTGAATTTCAGCATAGAAGCATATTTTGTGATTCGCTGCTGTTATTGGCCTACAGCGAGAGTGCATCTCAATCCATGTGGGCCAAGCTGGCATTCAGATAGGTAATGCGTGCTGGGAACTCTTCTGTCTGGAGCATGGTGTGGGACCTGACGGTGTGCTGCAGGAAGCCTCGTCACTGCCTTATTCCCGTCAGGACCCCTTCAACACCTTCTTCAGTACAGGCAGCTCAGGCCACCATGTACCTAGGGCCATATTTGTGGACCTGGAGCCCACTGTGGTGGGTAAGCAGCCATTTTAACTGTTTTCTCCCTCTCTTGCATTGTGTGTGTGTGCAGCGTGAGTGCATCTCCATCCACGTGGGCCAGGCTGGTGTGCAGATTGGCAATGCATGCTGGGAATTGTACTGCTTAGAGCATGGCATTCAGCCTGATGGCAATATGCCAAGCGATAAGACCATTGGTGGCGGGGATGACTCCTTTAACACTTTCTTCAGCGAGACTGGCTCTGGGAAGCATGTGCCACGAGCTGTGTTTGTGGATCTGGAGCCTGCAGTCATTGGTAAGTTGGCATGAGCAGTGGCACAAGAAAATAACTTTAGAACCTCTATTAGAAATAGTTAACAGAAGTATCAAAGTGGTGATGTAAATGCAGTGAACTGGTGTTTCTGTATTGTCCTACAAATTTATTTGAAGGTCACTTCAAATTGTGTATGAGCCTGAGAAGGGTGGGTGTAGCTGGAGAGTGGCTTGTGATTAAACTTTCAATAATCTGTCTTGTTGCAGATGAGGTGAGGACAGGCACCTACAGGCAGCTGTTCCACCCAGAGCAGCTCATCTCTGGTAAGGAAGATGCCGCTAATAACTATGCCCGTGGCCACTACACTGTTGGCAAGGAAATCATCGATGTGGTTCTGGAGCGTGTCCGTAAACTGGTAAGTCCATAGAGAATGCATTTTAGATTTTGATGCCGCTCACTTTTCACACACTGCAAATGTTTTTACAATATAGACTTCCCTTTCTTTTCGTAGACTGACCAGTGTACCGGACTCCAAGGATTCCTGATCTTCCACAGTTTTGGTGGAGGCACTGGTTCAGGTTTCACCTCCTTGCTGATGGAGCGCCTGTCTGTTGATTATGGTAAGAAATCCAAGCTGGAGTTTGCCATCTATCCTGCACCTCAGGTCTCTACTGCTGTCGTGGAGCCATACAACTCTATCCTCACCACACACACCACTCTGGAGCACTCGGACTGTGCCTTCATGGTGGACAACGAGGCAATCTATGACATCTGCCGTCGTAACCTGGACATCGAGAGGCCAACGTATACCAATCTGAATCGGCTCATCGGTCAGATAGTCTCCTCCATTACAGCGTCCCTTCGCTTCGACGGAGCTCTCAATGTCGACCTGACTGAGTTCCAGACCAACCTGGTGCCTTATCCCAGAATCCACTTCCCCCTGGTCACCTATTCACCAATCATTTCAGCTGAGAAGGCCTACCATGAGCAGCTCTCTGTTGCTGAGATCACAAGTGCCTGCTTCGAGCCATCCAATCAGATGGTGAAGTGTGACCCACGCCACGGCAAGTACATGGCCTGCTGTATGCTGTACCGTGGAGATGTGGTACCTAAAGATGTGAATGCTGCCATTGCCAACATCAAGACCAAACGTTCCATCCAGTTTGTAGACTGGTGCCCGACTGGATTCAAGGTGAGGGAACCACTGTAATGGTGTTTTGTTTGGTCTGAAAATCTGAATGGTAACTCCTAATTTTCTCAATTTATTTGATTATTATTATTTTTTAATTTAATTCTAGTTGGTTAATTCCAACATTTTTATCAAGCCCCATATCATGACACCTTGGTCATGAAATTTGATTGACTTCCTGTTTGAATGTCTGTGTGTGTCCCCCACCGCCAGGTTGGAATCAACTACCAGCCACCTACAGTGGTTCCTGGAGGAGACTTGGCGAAGGTTCAGAGAGCTGTGTGCATGCTGAGCAACACCACAGCCATCGCCGAGGCCTGGGCACGTCTGGACCACAAGTTTGACCTGATGTATGCCAAGCGTGCTTTTGTGCACTGGTACGTGGGCGAGGGCATGGAGGAGGGTGAGTTCTCTGAGGCCAGAGAGGATCTTGCAGCTCTCGAGAAAGATTACGAAGAGGTCGGCACCGAATCTGTTGAAGATGAAGAGGGAGGAGAAGAGTATTGATCTCCAGGAGGCTAGTAGAGTCGTAGCACTTACCTCCCGCTGCCACAGTTTGTCCCAAAGAAAGGGAGCTGATGTTTGTCTTTTCTATGTTCTATTCTGTCATGTCAGTGCATCATTCATTCTGTTTACTTTTGTTCAGTTTATTGCTAAATTACCAATGTTTTGGTTTTATTTGGCATTTTTCTTTTTACACTGCCACCTGTCTCCATGGGTTATGTTTCCACAAACTGTGCAATGTTTCTGAATAAATTCCCTTTAAATGATGTTTAATTTACTTTTTTTTTTTTTTTTTTTTTATAGGGTATATAATGGTCCATGCTTAAGACTAAGACTAGGCAAGCCTAGTTTTGCTGGACTCCTGTTGTCTGCATAGCAAGTGTCTGGTATTTCAGTAATGATTAGGCAGGCTTTTGTGGTACCATCTGATGGCTAACTAAACAAAGAACACGTATTCACAAAAATAAGAACACAGGCTATACTCATTACAAACCTGTTCATGCCACACTACATCCGTACACCTCTTCATTTTACGAGTCACTAGTTTCAATGATATTTCATACGTAAACATACCCCTGTACAGTGACAAATATAGTGCTCTCTCTGCAGCGTCCCAGCATGATGTGGAGTTCAGCTACTGTAGTTTATAACTATCCAGTTATACCAAAATGACCACGGTAGGCCAGTTTGTGAACAGATGTATGTTCTTGTATGACATACAATGTCCTTGTTCTTGTTCACTGCTTGCTGCCTAAGGGTAGCTAGACTGATATTTGTCTAACAGACCCGTTATACATGCATTTCAACAACTGGAGTCTGAGTGAAGATGCATTACTGCACAATAAGTACTGGGTATCAATCTATAGCCATGTTAAATATTTTTTTAGACATGTAAAATGACTGTATGCAGCAAATGCTTTGTGACCCTATTGTCTTTCATAAGGGAAAAAAAGAAAGAAAAGAAATTCTACTTCAAAGCTAAATTTGTCTTTAAATCAGCAAAGGGACAAGCTAGCTGCAGGAATCAAGATTTGTATAAAAATTAAAAATAGGTGTCGTGCAAGCAAATGGGCCACAACCCAACAATGATCAAACAAATGGCTTATAATGTCCAAAGGCCATGCTGTTACTCAACCACTAGTGTGGAGTAGAAGATTAGTATGTGCACTCCAGTGGGCACAGGGACATCAGGACTGGTTGGGTTAACAGTGGAAACTACCCAGTTGGACAAATTTGTGTTCATTTAGCATTCTGCTGATGTAAAGGGCAGAGTTTGTGAATGCTTGTCCATGGAATCTTCGGGGTATGAGTGAACAGGTTTATAGCACGCAGGTATAATTGTGTGGAGAATGATTTCTTGGCTTAATTTTGAGTTCCTGATACCTCTTTAAGATTATCTGAATGAACCTCACATTCAGGCCAAATGAGCCACAACATGCTCCTTGGCTAGGTATACCATGTACATCAGTGTAAACACTTGTACTGGGTCTACACCCATACCACTGCAGGTCAGCGACATTGTGCTGAGGAAAATCTACTAACCAAATAATATCAAGTGTCATATGGTAGTGTCTATATTGATGAAGGGAGGCTGATGAACTACAAAGCAAAAGCTGCATTGTTTATTCATGTATCCTCTACAATGTTGCAGGTTTTCGTTCCAATCAAACAGGAGCCACTCCTCATTCCACTGTTTAATCTACTGATCTTGGCTTTCAGTAGCCCTAATTGTGGATTCTGCTTAGTTGGAATGAAAACCTGCATCCACACTGGGCCTTTCCAGATAAGATTGGACACCTCTTCTAGAATAACAGCTTTATCCTAGGCAGGGTGGCAAAGCCTATCCTGGGGACACTGAGTGAGGGTGAAAAGCCCTGAATTTGACAGCGGTTTGTCACAAGGCACCATGTGCACACAATCACACACACATTTATACCTAAGGACGATTTGTGCTGCATTTGACTTGCCTCATGTGTGGCAATTCACAGATCAGAATGATGTCATTCTCAATCTCATTTTCTTTCTAACAAGCTACCAGCTCACTGTGATGTGTGATGTACATCTTCCTCCTCAGTGAACTGTATAGTCAATGTTTTGTATTCAACGTCTATGTTGACTGATCGAAAGCAAATACTTATACATACAGCATAACTCATTAACAGGTACACCTATGGGCATGGTTTTGGGATGTGGGAGGAAACTGGGGAAGCTGGAAGAAAGGCACGTGGACATGGAAGAACACACCACAGAAACTCCGCAGACAATAACCCAAGCTCAGGATCGAACAGGGCACACGTTGCACAACTATTCTGCCATCTGATATTGTTCAACTATAAAATCTAGCTGTGGTAGGTGAAGGGCAGATGACTCGTAAGCATGGGTAAAAGGTTCAGTCTAGCAAACACTAAGGTGCTTTGGTCAGCCATTCTGGGGAACCCTCAGAGCACAGGTTCTATTGAGGTCCTAAAACAGAGGGTTTCACTTCCAGAAAATGCTTCCATTTAAACCACTTTAAAAAGCTTTAGCCATTCAAAAACCCCTGCAGGTTTTTTTTTTCTTCCCCATAACAGAAGTAAGGAAAAATCCCAAAACTAAACAAAAAACACTAGATACTTATTTTGCATTTACCACCATTTATAGATAACTTGAATTTACTGTGGTTTTAGCATGCAGTTACACACATATTTAGGGCCTATATATATATATATATATGTGTGTGTGTGTGTTTT
>JAOVYU010000037.1:7934593-7945977 GCA_025674565.1 Synodontis membranacea | reverse complement strand
GATATATATCATACAAGATATATATATATATATACACACACACACACACACAGTATATACACCCATTATGGCAATATAGTTGTAAAACAGTAAAATAAATTATTGCTCACAATTTTTTAGACCACTGAAGTGAAAGTTAGTCGTCTTTATTACACATTTTTTCAGTGACGTGAAAAATCATGACTACTGTTTGTTTACCCAAATAGTTATTAGGAATTTAATCAGTATTATCATAAATCAGTATATATGCCTTAAGTTCTGTCTTCTACCTCATTTTTAATTGAATATATGAGCATTTTTAAACAAAGACCCAGGATCTAATCTCATGGTTCAACGTATGTCTAATGCAGGAAATAGTTAAGCAGGTCTCAAGCGGTTTGCTTACCTGTCTCTTTGACTAGGTGCCCATGATTCTGGTGGGGAATAAATGTGATCTGGAGGCTGAAAGAGTTGTAGGGAAGGAACAAGGCCAGAATCTTGCTCGCCAGTGGAATAACTGTGCCTTCCTAGAATCATCCGCCAAATCAAAGATCAACGTCAATGAGGTGCGCTCCCATATTTATTTATTTATTTAATTTTAATATATAAATGTCAATACATTCCTTTCATGTTTGATGTCTGGGTGCACTTGTCAAAAGGTAACATCTGTCTGCTGCTTTGCTCACTGAAATTTAATCTTTATGACCCATATCATAATTTTCTGTGGGATTGAAGCTAGTCCTAGAAAGAATCTCTTCAAATATGTGCTAACATCATTAGTAAAATTCATAAAATAGATTCTTGTCAAGAGTGATGAAATGGCGTGTGTGTGTATGTGTGTGAGTGTGGTCTAAGATTAGGCCAGGTCTGCTCTTCAAAATCCAGTATGAGCTACAGCTATTGGTACTGTTTAACTTTGTGTCTGTTTGTGTTTGGCAGATTTTCTATGACCTGGTCAGACAGATTAATAGAAAAACACCGGTGGAAAAGAAGAAAACCAAAAAGAAGTCAAATTGCACACTGCTCTAAAATGCACATACATACCCTCCCCAGCAGCAGTTCTGAGCCAGGTAACCAGTGCTGTTGTTTCTCTCAGTTATTTTATCTCAGAGTGGTGGTTAGTACAGCCTTATTCAGTAATTTGAATTTTTATAATTATAAATAAATAGTTGTTATTAGTAACATAATTGTCAATATTATTTCCACACACCCACCATTATTCTTTTTCCCTCTTTCTCATTTTCTGTCATTGGTGTTAATAATGTGGTTTCAGTAGTGATAGTGTAAAACTGGTCAACCACAGACATAACCGTAGTTCAATACATATTTTCATGTACTTGCTAAATTTTGGTAGCCTTAAATCAGTATCTGCTTATTGACTTTATGGCTGCAATGTTGGCTGAAATCAGTTCAAAGATCAAGATGTTCTAACATCCGTCTAGTTATGGTACTTGTGTACATGTACTTGTGAGGGGGAAAAAATTAAAGATCAGCAAGTCCATGTTTAACTACCTGCAATATTCAAACAATAATACAATTTATTGGAAGGATTACATATGCTGCATTTGTTAAATACAAGATCATTGTATGCTTCAGATGTTTTTTTTTTTTTTTAACCAGGATGCTGTGGTTTTTGCAGAGATTTTCTTGTGTTTAACTAACTAAATGAAATGAATGAATAAATAAATAAAACAGGAGTCTGTTTTCCCAGAATTAGCAGTGGGTTGTTGGTAAATTTATAAATTTCAGAAGGCTTTAATACAGAGAGGTTCCTGAATGTATAGCTGCGTAGCTACATCGCCTCCTGCTGGTGATAACAAGTGCAAACCTTATTGGTCCTTAATTTTGAAAAGGTTGTTTAGGCACTGATAAACTGAAAACTGAATATCCCATTTAATCTTATTATGAAAACAAATTTAATGTAGCAATATTTGCATGTTGTAATATTGAAAATTGTGTGTGTATATTTATTTATTTATTTATTTATTTATTTATTTATTATTATTATTATTATGTAAAAAAAAAAAATAATTTTGGTTTGGTTTTGTTTTCCAGAATGCTGAGATGAAGACCTGTTGCCCTACTGGCCAGCATTCCAGCCCCATTCAGTAGTTATTGGAAACAACGTTGGCAAAGGCAGAACGTGATTAAGACTCACTCCTCAGCTTACAGAAAGGAGTGGAGAAGTTTACCTTCTCCCATGTTCAACATTTCTGCTTTTCCTTCCCAGACAAACTAAACTTTTTCTCCTCTCCCCCAAACCCTCACCTCCCCAGACATGAAACATGATAAAACAAGTGAATTGTCTTTCTTGAGCTCTTACATTTTTTGCAATTGCCATTTTTAAGGAAGGACTATAGGAACTGGACTCTTGTGGATTTATTCGGGGGAAGCTGGTAACATGCTGTTTATTAATACCTTTCAGAAGCATGACCACATTTAAAAATAATCATATTAATGTTTGCAAAAGTTTAATCATGATCCTATACTAGACTTTTTTTGTTGTTTTATTCCCATCTTCATGACCAAGCCCCCTTCTTGCTACTGTACACTTCTGAAGTACATTTGGGTCTAGTACTCCTCTGGACCAGATCATCAAGTAACATGTTTTGCCCAAATTATTTTTTCATATTTCGTAATTTATGATCAATTCCATTTTCTGCATCGAGAGGTTTTGGAAAAAAGGTTCTTTATTAAGAGATGGGTAGAAATAACAAATGAGTTACTCTGTCTCTTGCTGAAATATATATTGTACTAAAAACAACTCTAATTTCTTCTTGTGTTGTCCTGTCATGCTCAAAGTGGTAATTTTTCAGCTTTTATGAACGATTAAATTTTAGTACATTTTCATTAAGTTTTTGGTCTTTTGTATTTTGTTTTCCTTCGTCAGTGATCTCAATGATCTATTTTGTGCCTGTATAGGAGAAGAATGAAAGTGGGTCTATAATAGTGTTGACTTCTCCATCAATAACCAGTAATCACTTAATAGCTCTGCTTTGTCAAGAACCAAATAACCATATAGAAGAAAGTATATATTCATACATTTAATTTTAGTATTTCTTTCTTGATTTCCTCCTTATTGTCATGGTGATACTAGGCTTTTAATTTTATTTTAAGATTTCTTTTTGCTTTGCTCATAATCATTTATGGTATTTTATGTTGATTTAAGCAAATGTATTTCATATTGAGTGTATACATTTTTAGGTTTGTAGATCTCCCCATAAAATGTTTTGTTATTGTATGAAGTGCAATTAAAAAAAAAACAAGACAGTAACACAAACTTTCTAGGTTCATTGTCATAGCTTTATTATTATTATTATTATTATTATTATTTGTAAAAACTCTCAGCAGTGCTTAAATTTTGATTATGAACAGCCATACATTATCTATGGATCCATTTACACTGGCTGTCCTATTTTTGTCCACTAGAGGGAAGCAAATCACTGACCTTGCTCATCTTGACTGTAAACGGACTAAATCTGGTTTTTGAAGATAATTCAGTGGCCCTGTTTATGCTTGGTTTTAAAATGTATCTTGAATGATCAGGTCAAAAAGTGGACAGCTGAAACACATTGTCATTTACACTTATGTCTGTCATTAGTCTCCAAGATAACCAGGTGACCAATTGTGTTTCCTTACTGCCTTTGTCACTTTCACTAGAAGGTCAAAGGTCCCTGTGCACAGTTATATTAAAAATGCAAGTAAATAATGTCTTCATTATTTACTTGCACTCCAGCCATGTACATCAGTTCTCCCCTCCATTTTTTCTAGTGTGCCGTGCTGTCACCAAAACAACTACCACATTCTGTATCAATGATGTATTTGCTGTTGCGTCCTTGTCGGCAAGTGGTTCAAGTGAATGCGACTGGAGGTCGCTAATATTTGTATATACAGTGCCCATTGATCAGATCACCCAAGAAACATTTTAATATCAAGTGTAAGCAGGGTCATGGTCTGTTGCTAGTTGCTTGAGTTGCTAGTGGTTTGCTTTAAGATTGCTTTAATTGGTTGCTAAATCTTGCTTTGTGAAACCTTTCTGGATGTGTAATTTGGTTACTGAGAGTGCATGTGTTCACTTTTTTTTTTTTTTTCATTTAACAAATTCTTTTTTTCAAAGGGATAAAATCAACATTGGTATTAGATGAATCATATCTAATACTGATGTTGCCTTAATCCCTTTGAAAAAAGCTTCAGAAGCTTGCCATACGCATTGACTTTGAGATAACTGCCAGTATTTTCACAGCAGTGCTTTTCTTGATCACTAGTCCAGTGAACAGGATATTGATGAATTGTGTGTGACTAACATGTTAAACCAACAAGAAGCTCTTGAACAAGAATTGGAAATCTTTTCCTCATGATTTCTGAATTCAAAAAGCATTTGTCTTTTTCCTTTCTCAGGGTCATTGTCTGTTTATAAAGTTTATTCTACTGCATAACTGTTCACCATCTGCATTTGAGCTATACATTTTGATGTTTGTGTTCTGTGATTTATTGCTGAGGAGATATTTTTTTTTTCCCCCCTCCCCTTTCCCCCCAATTGTCAGTTCTGGTAACATATGGGAAAAAAATTTGTGCTTTCCATTTCTTGGTACCAGCAATTTTTTATTTTATTTTATTTTATTTTTTGGGGTGGCTTTTCTTAACTTGGACAGATGAAAACAAGTGGCTGCTGTGCAAACAAGAGTTAGCAGCTTCTACAGTGTAAGAAATGAAAGGAAATTATTGTTTTTAGATATTCCAAGAATGCCGTGTTGCTCATTAATAAATTAAAAGTTGTAATTGTTGGGAAATTGCTGTGGTACAAGAGGAAGGAATGAAAAGTTACTTCTGGTCCACAAAGTGGCTTTCCAAGAATGCCAATATTAAGGAATATTTCATTATTACAAAGGAACATTTCATTATTTCTATCATGCCACTTGTCTGTGTTTACTACATAAAATTCCAGTTCTAGCAATTGAATTCCCAAATGCAATTCAATACGGTAGCACTTTTGCTCATCTGCTATTGCTTAAACAAACACATTGGGATGTGCCGTTATCGAAAATGAGTTATAATCAACTTCGCAACCTCTTAGTGTGCTTTATTATTTTCAGATAGATAGATGTAGAGGATTGGTTGTGATCCCTGGTCTGTGTGTTCCCATAGTCAGCTGCGTGTAGCTCAGATCTGCCCTCAGACTTCAGTGTCCTCCATCTTCTCAGACTGACCTGGAGAAAGTGGTGAATCCCAGTTTCTGTTCTTTGAATGCTCAGGCCTGATGATGTATGATGAAGAGTCACTCAGTGAAAGTGTTCCACTGAAATGCCACAAACACTGAATGTGAACATTTGTGAGGTTGAGGGATGTCTAGGGAGCTTGACTTTGTAGAATCCCTGGCCAGGGCATAATAACAGCAATTTTAAGTCTATAATTGAAGTGTGGTGGGTGGAAAGCAGTTTAGCAATTATATCAAAAAAAAAAAAAAGGTAGACGTGTTTACACCTCTACAACCCACACCCATAAACAAACATCTGACTACACAGTTTACATTGTAGCCCATCATTAACGTACTTTACATATACAATATGTCCTTTTATACATGGTGGCAATGGCCTATTTGAAAACTGCATTTAAATGTAGGCTGAATTCAACCATTGGCGATGCCTGACTCTGAAGGTGACGCGTTTCCATGGTGAACTTTGTGTCTGGTGATTTAAAAAGAATTGGCTTTTTCAAATGCACATACTTTAACAATGGATGGAAGTCAAATGAATATCTTATAAATAATATAGAGTGTATTTTTACATAAATTGTAAAAATATAATAATATATAAAAATGTTTATGATTAACTAAATAAAAGACCATGCATCTGATTTGAGTGTCCTAAATTTAGCCTGGGAACAGATCAAGGTACGTCTTGTCACACACCATGTAAGTGTGTGTTTTTACAATATTGCGTGAGAGTGATGTGCCAACAGCTGTGGAGGTTGAGTTGGTGAACAGAAAAGAATGTAATATGATGGGGGGGGGGCTTCATGAGCAGCTGTTGAGGTATGAAGTATGACCTCGTATGTGTTCAAAGAGAATAGAATCAGGACAGATTTCTGCCCAAAGGTAACTGAATTCTATATGACCTCTCCGACACCAACACCTGTTTATCCTGCGGGCTGGTTTTGCTTTTGAGGTGTATGTGCATGTAAGTGTGCGTGAGTTTGCATCCTGTTATTAGAGTCCCACATTAATAGTCACAGCGTTGATCATCATGTATGACTGATACTGCTGACTGTCTGCATCTGGAGCTGGAATCTACATCTGTGCCTCTCTCACCGTGCATGATTAAGAGATTTGAAGGTATTAAGGAGATGATTTTTTTTTTTTCACTGCTTAGTTCAAATCTAGTTGTGTTTCTAGTAGTCCAGCAGAAAAGTAGGTTCCACAATCAGGAAAAGTAAAAACACTACTCACTGACTTTAAACAAGTAAACAAACAAACAAATAAATAAACTTTAAATAAAATAAAATTGATATGTAAGCTGTGGTTAAGATTAATGAGTAAATAGTCCAGAGCAAAGCTGTTATATAACTTTCTCGCTAGCTCAACACAAAGTCTCCTGAAAGTTGAAAACATTTGATTCTCAATATTAATGTCCTAATTGACAATTAATTCATTAACTAGTTACCTAACTTGCTACATGTTGTTACATTACAGGTGTCACTGTTTAAATTATTCAGTCATGTTTCTGGGCATCCACAGCAAGGGCCTGGCAGCACACTGGTGTTTTTATCTTGCCCAGAGGGCTGGCTACTAAATTTTGTGTGCCCTTCTGAGTCTTTTGATAACTGATCATAGGTTTTTGCCCATCCATTGTTGGATATGGATGTGTTCGAACTTTCTGAGCTTGCTTTGTGCTACTGTTGGCACACCCTGATTGTAATATCACTATTCCATTTTAGTATACATTGATCACTGGTTTAGGAGTGAAATAGCTCTGCCTATGCATTTAGCTAATGGAGCTGTTTTACAGTATAGTCTGATTGGCTTCTTCGTTCTCATCTAGGAAATGTGAGTGCACATGCTGACATGGCTTCTGGGAGAAAGCCTGACGTGCCAGTTTTAAGCTGATAGCCTCCGGGATCACCACTCATGGCCATACTGGAGGGAGGGGAAATTCAATCTTATTTCTTATTTGAATTAAGATTTAACATACTTAGGAAGTGTGTTTCAGGGAGTACAGATCTTACTGTGTGATTACAGGATGGAATTATGTAAATAAATTAAATAAATTGTTTAACCCGTCTCTTGCCCAAAGTCATTTGGGATTGGCTCTAGCTTTCCCGCAACCTTTGACTGATCAGTGGTATAGATAGTGCATGTACAAATATAAATCAGACAACTTAAAGTTTTGTATTAAAAAATAATTTCACACAACATCATTTGCATAGAACATTTTTAATGAAGGGTGATTAGATTCTCAATAGTAACATGAATTGATTTGTCAAAAAGAAACTCTTTGGCCATTATACAAAAATAATTAGAAAAACAACAACAAAAAGAAACACTAAAGAGTTCATGATAAGCTCTTTTGTGTACACACTTAAGCTTGACTATTCACAAAAAGTGAATGAACTTCAAACATGTTAAATAAACATCACTTTATTCTGAATATTTGACCTGATAAGTAACTTATTTCAGTTGATCAATTAATCATAACTGTGCTGTGTTTCAGAAATTGTGCATGTTAGCTGGTTCAAATCTACCCAATAACTTTATTTGCTTGAGACATTTGCTGCATATTTTACTGTATGTATGTGTATAGAATATTACATGTATATGTATTATTGTATTTGAATTATGTTTGCCATACATGAGTTTCTAAGAAAACATACAGTATGTGGAACATAATCAGTGGAAGGATATCAACATGTTCATATGGTACAAACATTTAAATATTTATTGTATTGGTACAATTCTCTATGTGTACCATTTGTGGTTTCTTATATGAGAGGTATTTAGATACTTTTTTGGTATTCAGCCCTTGATATTGACTGACAGCTGGACACTGCTACCCTAAAGGTTGTGTAAACAGACAGACAATCAATGAACAGATTGACAATAGTTAATTGGACTCATCAGGAACTGACAGGTTGTTTTTCACCAAAATTGACCTTAACAAAAAAGTCTGATGTGCTCACTTTGTGCATTTACATACAAGTTTGAGACCATTGTATACATTATTCTTACTCAAAGGCTAGGTATATAGTGTATATGGATGCTTTTATGTTGAATGAATGTACAGTAATAGTAATTACATGCTTGAGCCTTGAGAACCTGTTGTTTTCTGAAAACTAAAGGATGCCTTTACCTTCAGACAAAAGAAGAAAGTTAAACAAACCCCTCCTCTGTTACCCACTGGGCATGTGTTAATTATTGGCTTTACAATTTCTAATAAGTCCTGAGAATTGTAGTTCTTTCACACTGCAGTAATTCCACATTTATTTGTTGTTAAATACGTCCTCTGTTTTTGCACCTGTGATTATCAGTGTTTATGTGAATAGCTCTTAAACCCAGACTGCAGAGCTATAATCAAATACTGGCCCTTTTAAAATGTTGATCTCTGTATTGTCTGGTTTTGGTTTGCTTTTGGCTCTCAATCCACCAGCTCTTGTCCAGAAAGGTCTGTAGATACTATCTTTAGGTTTGGACCCTTTATTCTTCTTCTTGGGTCTTTTAAAGAGGGTTTCCTCCTCGTCCTCTCGGTGCAACCATCCTGGTCTCTCCTTGCGAAGTTTCTCCCGGTCAGGTCGAATGCTGCGCAAGACCTTTTTGAAGATGCTGGTGGTTAGAGAGAGTCGTCGACAGAACTCCTGAGAGCAGCTGAGTCGTAGTGGATGCTGAGATGCTTCAGCAATCCTTCCTGTGCCCTCTGCCTCACCAGATATTTGGTTCTCCAATTCAGGCAGGTCCAGCCAGTTACCCACTAAGTCAGCAAGGACATTGTCTCCAAGGACTAAAGGCTGTCTGTTTCGGCTTTGACTCATCAGCGAGGATGTCCAGTCGCTAGAGTCGTCCGTGTCAAATTGAGAAACATCACTGTCGATAGAGGGCCCTTCCCGTGACAGTGTGTCCATTAGTCCCTGGAGCTCAGTCATGGTGGCTGAATGGAATGAAGGTTGATGATCCTCAAAAGGGTAGCTTGAGGTTGAATGGCTTTCAGTGTTGCATAAAGGGACGCTGTCTCGAGAATCACGGGAAGAGAAACTGTCATCCTCAGAACTGGAGAAGGAAGCAGAGTTGCACAGAGTTCCTCTGTGGTGGGTTCCTCTAGGTTGCTGCTTTCTAGACACATGGTGTGGAACCAGGCTGTGCTTCTCAAATGGAGAGCTGGTGAGGAATTTAGAGGGTTCCATTTCTAGGTCAGACAGACTTGATTCTCTTGTAAAGGTATGGTTTTTTGGCTGTTCTAAAATCCGTGTATTGTTTTGTTTACTTCCTCTTGAGATATGATCCAGATGATGTGTGAGCGCTGTGTCTGAAGTTGTGGGTCTGTGAGGAGAGTGTTGATAAAGTTGACTGGTTTTGCAGGAGATTTGAAGTTGTTCCAGAGCAGTCTGCACCTTAAGGACTTTCAGCTCATGCAAAGCTCCCATCATAGAGGTCATCTGAGTCTGGAGACCATCACCTGCCTCCCTCATAGAGATCTGAAAGAGAACGATACTTTAATATATAGTAACCATCAGGGATTCATCACAGATCATGTTCAAAGGTGAACCAACATCTAAGTTTCTGTTGTTAAACTCCTAAAAAATGACATCATTTGGCATCCTCAGACATAAAATATACCACCTAATATGTCTGAATACATGAGAAGAATTCTGTGGTTGGTGGTGATCTACAATTCCACAGTCTCAGATTTCACCTCAGAGATCTGATTTAGGAGGAGAACAAAAGAGCTGAGTCCCACCTTTTGGTTTGAGCTGGCATTACTTTTACCCATGTGTAATGTCCTGCCAAGAATAAGGGGGAAATAACACCTAGAAAAAGTCGCAAAGCTGTTTTTCTGCCCTGTCCCCTGTCAGCCTTTTGTATCAATCTCAAATGCAATTCTGTATTCATCTTCCATATTTTAGCAGTGTTTCTTCTTCTATGTATCTCATACACCTGTTATTCTGTAACTGTATCTCCTCATCACGGTGAGACTCAAAGGCCCTTCACCATAACATCATCAAATTGTGTATGTCTGTGTGCGTTCAAGCATGGATAATCTTGAAGCTATTAGCAACAATGAAATGGTTTTATTCCAAAAAAATTTATTGCATCAATTTGCTTCAGATTCAGTTCAGCTGTAGATCTCCCTTTCTATACATATCCTGTACATATATACATTAACAGTGCTGCCTGTAAAAGGTCTCTGCATCTCTTGGATTACGGATCAATAGCCGTTATCAGCTTCTGGAGACAAAGCTGTGCACTTGTCGTACAGTAACCTCAGTTAGAGGGCAGAAATGTAAAATTCTTATAAGCGATTCTGTTAATACTACTTAAAAAGCTTACAGAGTTTAGCATTCCAAAGTAATTATTAAAATGACCAATATGCTTTTCCAATAGCTAGCACAGAAAGCTAAATATTCACATTCCAAGATGCAACAACAGAATAGTTATGTCAATGAGCTTACATGCACCACTAAAATTAAGTTTCCCTAATCTTTAACATGATTTCAGTAATATCTCGGCTTTCTAGATGCTTTGCTTTGCCATAGTTATGCAACCCATTAGTTCAAAAATAAGCACTATCACCTTACCATACTCCAGTCAGCTCTCTCTCCTGTATGCCTCTCTTCCTCTCCCTCTCTCTCCTTCTTTCTAGAGTGTATCTGTCTCTTAGCCAACCAGGTGTCTGTCCAATTCATGCGTCACATTGATTTTTTTTTTTTCCCAAGCATAAATGAGAGGGCACAGTGGGAGCTGTAGTTGTAAAGAAGAATTTGCTTTATGAATCAAACCTGACTACTCTTATGGTTGAGACATGTCTCCTAGTAAATTGCTCATAATCAGTGGACTTATGTAAGAGGAAGTATATTAGTCATTGTGTGTGTGTGTGTGTGTGTGTGTGTGTGTACATGTGAGTGTATGTGTGTCCATGGAGACCTTTAATTAAGCACATATCTAAAAAGGATTAAGTGATTAATAGAAAGAGTAACTGAAGATGTGAATATGTCTGTGTGGGAAAGAGAGAGTTGCTCATTGTTTGCTTGCTCTATGCATCACACTTTCCAGAGCTGTGGATTATGATCACATTCATATGACTGGGGATTTATGAAGATCAAATACCTTCTACCAGTTTAGACATGACACACACACACACACACACACACACACACACACACACACACAAAGAGCACACTACAGTAAAACCAAGCAGTCTGGG
>JAOVYU010000037.1:7922077-7934493 GCA_025674565.1 Synodontis membranacea | reverse complement strand
ACACACACACACACACACACACACACACACACACACACACACAAAGAGCACACTACAGTAAAACCAAGCAGTCTGGGCTCCCTTCAGTGGTGTATATACTTCTGTGTACACTATTAACCAGCTTAAATGAATAGTGGTTATCCTTAGCTATTTTAATATTTTCCTTTTCTGTAAACAGCTTCCCCCCCACAGTGATCAGGAAACAGAGAATAATACTCTTATTAAATTAGTTTCTCATATTTAGAATATTTACAGAAAAATGTCTCTAGCAGAGAATGTTACTGATGAGTTTTAATTAGAGAGTCGAGATGTGCTTGACTGCTGTTACTAGCTTTCACATTTATTTCTTTAAGTCTGTGCAAAGTCATGCTTTATTTTGAGCAGCTCATTAAATATAAATGTGGGCATGTTGTAAAGTGCTTTTAGAGGTCATATGGGGAAACTGACTCTGAAGTCATACAAGAAGAGGGTCTGTTGTCAGTGTCGACTAACACTATGACCTCATAATCATTTAGACGTTAATAACGTCTGTGACACAAGTGGTGTGGAGAAAGACTTCTTTGTGTGAAAATGTCAAAAGTGCACAGAGACATCATTCAGACTGAATGAAAAAATCTTTAAAGGGCCTGTACAATATTCATGCCGTCGCTGATTTAAAATCTTTAACCAGGAGCACCATGACTATTATTAAAGAACTTAACGTCCATTTAGGTCTGTCTTGGTTCTCTGTAACTGCTATCTCTTTACCCTGGCCTCCTGTGCTCTCCTTCAGGATGAGCCCAGACATATTGGAGGATCTGGCTTACGTCATCTTAACAACTCACTCATGACGGATGTGGTTGTGAGTAACATCCCTAAGGCAATCTCAGATCTGCTAGTCAGCACCATGCACGCACACAGTATGGGAGCATGTCTCCTTTTCTCATTTGTCAACGACTGTATGTGACATGAACACTGAATGCACAGATTCTCAACAGAGCAAGTTTTGATCATCAAATCAGCAAGTCTATTGATTGCTTCTTAACAGTCTTTATTGCACCTCTGGGAGTGATAAGTGCAATTACTTCACTTATAAACAGAGGAATGAAAAGGAGGTATTCATTCACAAGATGCAGGAATACTGAATAAAAGCAGTAGTAAAACGTGGATGGTAGTATACTCAGTACCTTTATTGTTAAAGTGTGAATGCCATGTTATATTCGCAATCAGTGGGGGTTTGAGCTAAAGTTTAAGGTTTTCCTATACATGGGGGAGCAAGAGAGAAACATTTTAGCAAGCAAGCACACTCCGTTTCCGCATGTCAAGTATCACAAGTTCTAAAAATTCAGTGTGTATGTACAAAAAACTGATTTCAACTTAAATATAAAAATGAGTATTGTGTGAACATCTAAATGCTGTTTTAACTGGGTTGAAATATCTATTAATGAGCCTGAGATCTCTTTATTATAAATGGTTTCATACATGGAGCTGTTCAGCAATTACAGAATGAGCAAAGACACACTCATCAACCCTGCAAGAAAAAGGGAGGACAGATAAAAAGTCTTGGTAATGACAGCCTGTACTGAAGAACTTTCTAAAGGATCTGACATGGCTCATTTATTAGTTAATTACAGTAATGTGCTTTTACCTTATATACTATGTAGACTGTCATCTATAGTATTAGTTCTGGTGTACTTATACACCAATAAATGAATTGCACAATGCATTTCCAGGCAAATCAATGGCTCAGTCGTTTGTATGTAGAGCTGTCATTAACAGTTAATCACATGAGGAAAGCCATTAAAAATAGCAGGGAACTTTCACATTGTAAATGACAATTCATGCTGAACATAGCCTTATTGATAAACCACTGTGCATGCTGGATAGGGCCTTATTGGCAAATTCCAGTATGTGATGAGTGTAGCAGTACACATTGATCATAGACGTACTGGTGGATTCCATTACACAGTGAATATAGACATATCACTGAATTTCAGAAGATTCTGATCATAGACATATTGGTGAGTTCCAGTACTTACTGAACATAGACGTACTGGCAAATTCTAGTACATACTTATTATAAATATATTGCTAAATTCCAGTACATAATGAACATAGATATACTGGTGAATTCCAGTACATACTAAACATAGCTATAAAGGTAAATCTCAGTATGTACCGAACCTAGCCCTATTGGTAAATCTCATATCATACCAAACATAATTCATTCATTCATCTTTGCAATTGATATACCCCAGGAATATACCAGGGCTTTCACCCTGGTCACAGCCTCTTGACCCTTCAGCTACAGGCAAGTGCTACAGGGCCATTTGGACATGTACTACTAGATTATGGAACAGCTTCTACCCCAGAGCCGTCTCAATGCTAAACTCACAATGCTCATTTCCACATTTAAAACAGCACCATTACTGAGAGGCACCAATGGACTTTACTCACTTTTAGTGGTTTGCACTGGTTTGGTGGCCTAATGGTTTGGAAAGCGCCCCTATAATCGAAAGATTGTAGGTTCGAATCCCACAACCAGCAAGGTACCACTAAGGTACCCTGAGCAAGGTGCCGCCCCTAAGCACTGCTCCCCTGGCACTGAAAATAGCTGCCCCCTGCTGTGTGTCACATGACATATTCGCTGTTGTGCACTGTGTGCTGTGGTGTGTCAATAATGACAATTAATCACGTCACTTCACTTCACCTCTACGGTGTACCACCTACAGTGCAATCGCTATTTATTTATTTATTACTTACTTTTTTCTACTGTATATATCTTTTTCACTCTACAATACTGTATATTGTATAACCTTTACCATAATCTGCACTGAAACTACATACTATTTATTACCGTAATTATATATTTATTCACTGCCTTCACCACCAGTACAATAACTATTTATTTTCTCTACTGTGCAATACTAGACACTGTGCAACGTATTCAATTATATGTTTCCCTACTGTGTATTGTATGTTTACCTACTGTGCACTACTGGATTCTTTGCAATATCTTATATTGTATATTTCATTCTAACCAAATATTGTCTAGTTATAGTCTTTTATTTTCTATTACTTATTATATTCTTCTCTTATATGGCTATACAGACTTGCTCCAAAAGATAACTCAATGTGCAATCTATCTATCTATAAGACTAACTCTTTTTAGAGAAGCTCTGCTGGACCACAAAGCCAACTTTTGTTTCTCTTCATTTTAACTCAGATTGCATAAGCTTACTTGGCTTTACTCGTTACAATCTGATTTGCCATAAAAAAAAAAAAAAAATCATCAGAATTAGAAGAAGATTTTTTTTGTTTGTTTGTTTGTTTTGTTTTTACTGTTTATATCATGTGACAGAGCTTTTTGGGATATTTAACATTATTTAAAAATACTCCATTACATTTCTGCGAACTGGAACGAGCACAATGAAAGAGTTGCATCAAACTGGTGTAACTCATATGGACCTGGGACTCTCGATCAGGGAGAGGTGAGAGGCAGAACAAGCCAATCAGCAGAAGGATCGTATAACAATAAGCCAATCAACTTCAATTATTTCAAATCACCGTTTCCAGCCCACGCACGCGACTGACTTTCACTGGCTCATAAATCTGATACACAGTACACTAACAAAGAGCGCTGTTACTTCATATCATTATATTGGACTCTTATATAGCGAGAAGGAAATGATTATGGGCTCAGTCTCATATCTAAGTAGCTGACACTTTTTGGAGTACAGTCGCCTCAAGTTTAAATAAATAAATAAATAAATACTAATTCACATGTCCAATAGTCCATAGGCTAAAACGTAGACTCTTAAAAATTAGTGAATGCTACAAATAATAACAAACATACAAATAGAAAAAATAGTAGTAATAGTAAAATAAAATGAAATAAAATAAATACTCACCAGTTCCTGCTTTAAGCGTTTCAGGCACTTGTCCATATCTTTGCGCTCTGGCACGCACTCCATCATGCAGACGAGCTATTAAATATTTATTAAAGTGTGTGATACACTTACAAACGCTGTCCTGTTTAGAAATCACGAAGTCCCCTTGTAGCAGTGAAAGCTCTTCTGCGCCTCCGCACAACTTTTTTTTAAGCGCCACAAAAGCTGTGAAGTGAAAGCACGAGCTCAGGATCTCCACTCCACTCCACTCCACGCGCACCCACTTTAACACACATCTAAACACACAACCTGCGCTTTAATTCCGCAGATCTCTCACTCCTCGCACTCAAGCCTGTGATGAATTAAATCTCCGAGGTCCACGATGCTCAGTGAGACTCCGTCTGTGGGAAACTACGGCAGTGTGATCCGTCTCCACGTGTGGCGTTCAAACTTCGTTTCACATCTCCAGGACACACCTTACTAACAGGGGGGTTTAAATAACGGTCTTCCGAGTACAAAAACAAAACGAGCTTTACGGCCAGTAACCTAGTCAATAGACGATCAATGGACACTTCAGCAGGGGTTCATCCATAACAATGGGACCATCACTATTGTTTCTTCAGGCACTGAGACAGTGAATGCCTCTCTGAGATCCAGCTCTGATTGGATCGCAAGTCTGAGAAAATGCTCTCTACTGGTTTTTACTTCGTGTTCATGCTTTTTTTTTTTTTTTTTTTTTTGACGTGGCTTTACGTCAGTATTTAGGCAATGTAAGTTTGAATCTTAATGACAAATCAAACTCTCAAAACAGTCGATATTGTGACATTTGTACCAATTAGGTATATTAATTTGGACATACAGTGTTAGGCTATTTCTTACTTTTTGCAACTCATTTAATCACCAACTTATTTCTATTCCCACGTTGCTTAGAATAGATAGAAAGTGGTCGTGTTTTATGCCTGGGCGGAGCAGAAAACGTCATTAGTTAATTAACTAATCTAACGTATTGTGCATACGTATGCTAGCGTCTACCACGTTGCGATCTCAGTGAAATTATACTTAGAAGATTCAGTAAGTATAATTTTGCAAAACGAACAAAATGTTCCCTTAACCTTAACATTTGATTGCTTCTTTCTTTCTTTCTTTCTTTCTTTCTTTCTTTCTTTCTTATCATTTCACAACAGTCTACCATTCATATTTCGTTTCAGTTGTGGTTAACAAAATCAGCTCTGAACTTTGAGCTAAGATGACACAAAGTTATCTTATGGTTATATGATACCTGACCAGGAATATTCACCAATTTTTTTCCATTACAAGACCATTCTCATTATTGTCTTTTATGATCTCATTGCAGGATTTGCCAAAAATAGGTATATTTTTGTAGCTATAAACTAACTAGTTTCTTTTTTGGGAAGCTGTAGAAGTTCTCCACAGTAACCTGTACCTGTCCCATTTTATTAGATACAAACACAACCAACCAGTTTTGTATCAGTATGGTGACAAGTTTGCATAGAGATGATTCAAAGAATGTTTTCCTAACATTACGTACTTTATATTTGTATAAAGTTTCCTAGTAAACCAAACAGAAAGATTTGTTTTCATAATATTTCAGGAGCTAAAGACAAAGAATGATCAGGGAAATGATGATTCGCAGCTGGGAATCTGCTTGCAGGGTCAAATACATTATCATGATATTTTGCATTGGTCTGAAGAAATGAGCAAAAATATCAATTCATTATCTACACCACTTACCCATTAAGGAAGAGGGAACCGATAACAGCTAAGAGGCGGGGTACACCCAGGGCATGCCACCAAGCTACCGCAGGGCTAACAGCCAGGGCAATTTAGTGCAGCAAGTTGACCTAACCTGCATGTCTTTGGGCTGTTGGGTAGGACACTGGTACATCTGGAGAAAACCCACTCAGGTATGGGGAAAACATGCAAACTATGCTTGGCTGGCAGGTTCAAACTCAGAACCTTCTTTCTGTGAGGAAACAGTACTAAACTACTTCATTTCCATTATGCCTTAACAGTGTAATATGGGGTAAAATACTTGTTGGGGAAAGGCAATGCTGTTGGGCAAAGGCAAATGTCAGAGCTGATGTCATACGTCAAATGGACCGGCAATTTTGCAATGCATTATTTGGTCATCAGTACACATTTGCCTTCAACATGCTCTTTAGTTTTAAAACAAACAAATGCTATTTTTATTTTTATTGAACAGGTGTTTACACGCATGTTCATACAGAGCCTCCAAGTGGCGCAATGGGGAAGACATTCATCTTATAATTTGGTGATTGCAAATCCAAATCCCAGTGATTCCATAGTCATCACAGCTAGGCGCTCACATAGGAAACCCCAGCCGTCAGTGCGTGCTGTCCTATTGCCGGTCCCAAGCCCAATCACACGTGCGAACAGGAGCAGTATACAAAACGCTTGTATTTGGCTCCATCGTCTGGACATAAATATGTAATGCACCCAAACACCCTCTATCTGTTCCATATTTCTGGCACTATATTGTCTAAAGGTAACAATTACAGAGCTAAATGACGTAGAAATGTCTGGATTTTCACTTTTTTTCCCACAAGACATGTAATGTTATTTATCTCAATCTGATATGTTAAGTAGCAGTTTAGTGAGCAATTATGCTGGTGTTAGCAAGCCATGAACTGCTAGAGAGGTAGCCAGTCATAACAATCAGAAGGAGGATGATAATGTTACTAAGCTTTTTTTTTCTTGACATTTCTTACACTAGCATGGTCATCATCA
Source organism: Synodontis membranacea (assembly GCA_025674565.1). NCBI lineage: Eukaryota > Metazoa > Chordata > Actinopteri > Siluriformes > Mochokidae > Synodontis > Synodontis membranacea. The sequence goes on along the minus strand of JAOVYU010000037.1, from coordinate 7,927,855 downwards.
GGGATTAATAAAATTAATGATTATTATTATTAAAAAATGTAAATGATATAGAGGGATAAACTGATATCTTATTATTAATATATCAATATTAACCAAAGTTAAGAGTTCTACTTTTTCATTATTTTGCTGAAAAATCGCTAGCCTGGAACAGGTCTGGGAAATGTCCAAACTATGCACACAAACTTGAGATTATCATTATTCCTTTTTTTTTTTTTTTTTTAGCTCAATGTATTGTTTATGTTGTCTGAGCAGCTGTTTATACACACGTAAGCAACGTAAATACCGATGAAATGTCAATCCTAATGCTCTTGTTATTTGTTGTTTTTTTTTTTAAAGCCTCATGCAGCACAGGGGTTGCACCAGGACACACGTAAGATGGCGGCTACGTTGACGTATATGCTACATAGCACTTTTACATCATTCAGTACTGTGGTAACAACTGCATATATATACTCACCGGGCAATAAGTGAAGTGGATCATCAGTACACATTTACCTTCGACACGCTATATAGTTTTAAAACAAGCAATCGTAATTTTTGCTTTTATTGAACAGATGACTTATGGATAGCTTGTGGGAAAAAATACAGTATGTGCGTTCATTTGATCGCAAATCCAATTCCCATAGTCCCATAGATCCCATAGTCATCACAGCCGGGCGCTCAAACAGGAAATCTCAGCCTCTGGAGCTGCATAAATCTGTCCTATTCCAATCACACATGCGGACAATCAGCCACTGTAGGGACCTCTAAAAGGAGCAGTAAAAAAAAACGCTTGCGTTTGGCTCCATCTTCTGGACATACATATGTATTGCACGTGAACTTCTTCTCTTGTCCACTAGAGGCCACTATTGGTTCTAATAGTAACAATATATTCGCCCATGAAGAAGTGAAATGAGACACACGGCAGCAGTCGGGTAGTGTGAAATATGGCGGCGTGTTTAAGAAAAGCTGCTCATGAGATTGATGTTAGAACGCGAACCGAAGATGTGCTCTCGTCTGCTGGAGTGGAGTTCAGCTCCTTACTGCTTTCTAAACCGGTTCTGGAGGGTTTAACAGCCTCTGGCTTTCAGAGACCTTCACCAATCCAGCTGAAGGCGATTCCACTGGGGCGGTGTGGACTGGGTATGCAAAACTAATGGACTCAGTTACTCTACAACTCGATTAGATAATAATAACAACAACAACAACAATAATAATAATAATAATAATAAAAATAATAATAATAATAACAACAATAATAATAATAATAATAATAATAATAATAATAATAGCATTCCCATTTAGGTCCAGAGTTAGTGCACTATAGACTAGTTGAGGGTATCCAGCTTTGTGAGTCAGAGTTTTACTGTAGCTGTTTATTAAAAATCCCTCAGATTATTTTATGAACTAGTCCAATATTATGCTCTTAATTCAGATGTGCACAATAAATATTATGGCTGTTTATTTATTAAAGCAGCATACAGCCAGCCTTTTCACTCTTTAACATTCAGACAAAATGGTTCTAGAACTTACATTATTCATATACTTATCTGTTTTTCAGTAGTGGGTTTGGATTAAACTTCACTTCATGTCAAGTAGACAGTAAGAACCCAGTAAATACCATTTTAACACAGCTGGGTTGTGTTAACTTGCTAACTTTTTTCAAAAATTAGAGTCAGTACAGAACATAATGAATACATAAATAATGATTTCAGTTTTCAAATACTGGCTTCCTGGTTGTTTAATTGGATATTTAAGTAATAATGTACATCCCTTGTTTATATTTATTCGTTGGTATTAGAATTTGTCTGGTCTCTGACCTGCTTGTTTTGGACATAGAGTACTTATACCAACTTCATATTTCGCCAGCATTAAACCCAGCTTTCTGTTGATTTTCTTTAAAGATCTTATCGTTCAGGCTAAATCTGGCACAGGAAAGACCTGTGTGTTCTCCACCGTTGCCCTGGACTCCCTGATACTGGAAAATACTGCCACTCAGGTAAGGAAATTTCTTTCTTTTCAATTTTTTTTTAGGATTGGATGATTTTTATTCTAACTGCTGATTTCAGTGCTTGTCCTGATATAAGAGCAAATTGTTACTGGGTCATTCCATGTGAAAACACCGGGGTCCTGCTGACTGACCAGCTCTGATTTGCTTCATGCTTCATGGAACTCATCTCAATGTTCCCAATAGAATAGTCAGCTTGAACCCAATTATATTAATTAAGGTATCACATGTAAGTCAGCTGTTTGCATTTACAGCAGTGACAGAGACATAGGAACTACTAAACCATGTAGTCTTTTCTAAAACTGTAGCACTTGCTGACGTCAAACAAGGCTGGCATGTATAAGCATGAAATTCTGTACACTATTTAAAGGGAATAGGGATAATAATATTATTATTTATACGTCTGAGATGATCAATCAGGAACTTTTTTTGTTGTTGTTTAAATATGGTGATATGATTTGAATTTACCTTACTGTCGCTTTTGTTTTTAAACAGGTCCTTGTTTTAGCTCCGACCAGAGAGATTGCTGTGCAGATCCATGCAGTGGTGATGGCGATAGGCAGTGCCATGGAGGGGCTGGAGTGCCACGTGTTTATTGGTGGACGACCTGTGAGTCAGGACAAACTCCATCTGAAGAAATGTCACATTGCTATTGGATCGCCAGGTTTGTATGGATGAAGCTTACAGCTTACATTTAGAGTTCTGTCCTCCTTGTATTAAAAAAAAAAAAAAGGTCCAAAAGGTGGTTTTGTCCAAAAACCTGACCATGGCTTTCTCAGACCTTGGAGTTGAACTGGGAACCTACCAACTGCTGAGCCCCAGAGCCTCTGCAAAACCAGGAGCACGCACCTAGACCTTGTTTTAAAATCTTGTATTAAAGCTTATTAGCATTTTCCTCCACCTGATGTCTGTGTACATCCCGATGTGTAGACATTGTATTGAGATTTGTGTTCTAGATGGCTGATGTGTGTGCGTGTTGAGCAGTGTTATGAGTATAGAGCTTATGTTCTTTTTTAGGTCGTATAAAGCAGCTGATTGAGTTAGGAGCACTGCTGACAGCGAGTATCCGTCTGTTTGTTCTGGATGAGGCTGATAAACTGCTGGAGGAGGGCAGCTTCCAAGAGCAGATCAAGTGAGACACACAGACTCTCCCCAACTTATTTCTGCTGCTTTTAATGTGTTTTTATCATGTTTAACTCTTTCATTATACCATACTGCGGACTGTGCAAATTAGATGAGCTTTTGGTTCAACATCAGTATCTTCATGTTTCAGCTGGATCTTCTCCTCTCTGCCAGCGAATAAACAGATGCTGGCACTCTCAGCAACTTACCCAGAATCCTTAGCGCAGCATCTTTGCAGGTACATGAGAGAGCCGACGTTTGTGCGACTGAACCCCACTGATCCCGGACTCCTCGGTGAGGCTATACCCTTCTACCATCTTTTAAATGTTACTTAGCAAAGAAAACCAAAAAACTGTCCATGTCTCTCGGGTGTGTTTCATGCAGGTCTGAAACAGTTCTATAAGCTGGTGCATTCTCACGCCCTGCCTCATAAGATCTTTGAGGAAAAAGTGCAGAATCTGCTGGAGCTGTTCAGTAAAGTTCCCTTTAACCAGGCATTGGTCTTCTCCAATCTGCATACAAGGTTCGTGGTGTTCATTTTATTCATGTCCTCCTTTTTTAAGATCATGTTTTTGACCAAAGTCATATTTACTTTGCATTATTATTATTATTATTATTATTATTACGCTAAAATGTTGGCATGTAGTTCATTTGAAAATAACATTCCTGCTGATTCAGCAGAAAGCGAGTGCAGGCCAGTTTTTTGGTTGTTTAAACAACTTTTTTGCAGAAGGTTTAACTGATTTGATTCATTTGTTATATTTGTGTCATTTTGAATTTTGCCCTAAAAAACAACCTTTAAGCAACTCCTGTGGAACTTGTGTAAACCAGTGTGGAATAAAAAGTATACTGGGATGCTTCCTTTAACTTCTGCAAATGTTGGTTATGTAGCATGGAAAAGAAGGGAAAATAAATAATTTTGAACAAAACAAAATAACAGATTAAATAATTAAATTGGGCAGAAATGGTTCAAAAATATTTAGGTTGGGAGAGTACGTTTCAAATATTCTGCTGTTTATTTGCCTTTGAACTCTTGTTGAAAATGACCACTTTTCATTCTTCTGCCTAGACAATAAGCACTGTAGCCTGTGTCTCTTTTTTCAGAGCGCTCAGCTGGTTTTGTGTGGCCACTCTGATCAGTCCCAGTTGAAATTTTTCTGAAAGTGGTGATTTGTTTTCAAGATGTCATAGAAACAAAACAGGTTTTTTTCCCTATTTTAATGAAGTGCTCGGATGAAGACGGCACTTTTTATATAAAACGCTGTCTATAGAAAACGTTATATGGACATGTACCCTTACTGATTTGAAATGGTTCTGTTCCTCTGTAGGGCGCAGCACTTGGCCGAGGTGCTGTCCTCCAAAGGCCTGCCTGCAGTATGCATCTCGGGTAACGTTCTCAGTTAAACAGCACTCAACTGTGTACTTCAGTTTGTTCTTAAACAGTTTGTGTATATGAAAATGGCAGATTTAAATATTATTATTTGTTGCATTGGGTGTGTGCAGGCAGTTTGAGTCAGGAACAGAGGCTGGAGGCAATGTCTAAGCTAAAGCAGTACCAATGTCGAGTTCTTATCTCAACTGATTTGGTAAGATCCGACATACCAGCGCGTGCATACAAACTTACTTTTAACACTACCAACAAGTGAGCCTCTCATTCTTTCTTTCTTTCTTTTGAAGACTTCAAGGGGGATAGATGCCGAGAAAGTGAATTTGGTGATTAATCTGGATGTGCCTCAGGACTGGGAGACGTACATGCATAGGATTGGTCGTGCCGGACGCTTTGGTCAGTCTCTTCTGCTGCACTGCCCTCCGTTTCTTTAATTTACAGTCTACATCTGTTTTAGTGTTAGACATCGGACTCCTTTCTTATTTTTCCTACATTTCACCCTGCCTCTTTGCAGGCACTTTGCACTGGTAACAGTTCTGTTTTTTTTCGAATGATAGTTTTCACCTTCTATACAGCTAAATAGGATATAACTTAGATTTCCAAAGAAGAATTAAGAGCGAAATTGCAATGCACATATTGTACTTGTAGTAAGTAAATGTTATAGTGGTAATGAAAGTTATGTAAATTATGAAAAATTTCTAGAGAAACAAGATGTTTGGCCTGAAATCACTTGACTAGGATTGCTTTGTTTGTATATTTTTTTGCCATGTTTTGTAATCATTTATTGTAAAACATTTCTTGCACGGAATGTAAATAACATTCAACATCAACTCGGGTAGAAACTTGTAATTGCAAGGTCTGGATTTGCAATGATTGCAAGGGAAACTCAACTGAGAATATATCAGACTAGAATATATTTGTCTCTATGGTTCACTGTTTAATTTAGAGAACAATTCCATCAAAATTTGTCTCTTGTCTCAGGAACTCTGGGGGTCGCTGTAACATACTGTTGTCATGGAGAAGAAGAGAACAAAATGATGGCCATTGCCCAGAAGTGCAGCCTGGTTCTAAGCCCATTACCAGGTAAATGGAGAAAATTTGCTCAAATCTTGGTCAGTCAATTTGCTGGCACATAAAACAATTGTCTTTCCCTTACTGTCTTCATATTCAAAGGCACTTCGAGTCCTAAATGGATTTTCTACTGGTGTTCCTGTTTCAGTTGTAAAACTGCTGCTTTCTTTCTTTTTGGTTTAAAGGAACCCAGTCTGAGTGGCACATTTGT
>JAOVYU010000037.1:7907588-7921977 GCA_025674565.1 Synodontis membranacea | reverse complement strand
ATTCCATGAGTATAATTGGCTTTTGGCAGGAAAGGTGGCATTCCTCTTTTTCCCCTCCTGATCAGAGCAAATTTCATGTATCTGTTAAATCATGTTTATAGAAATAGGGAAGGTATTCCATGTCCTTGCATGCGGAGTGGCTGGTTTCACAGGAAGCACAGTTTAGCCCTTACCCTTATGAAGGTGTCCATGATATTGCTCCACTTTGTTGGTTAAAACTTGCATAATTCCGAGGTCCAAATTCCCACTTCAGAGGCAAGTTGAATACAGTATTAGTTAGATTGTATTCTTTAGCACAACTCTAAATCACATAAAAAGTGCATTAAACTGTAAAGTCTGTATCATTTTGAATGGATTTTAATATGAATCTGTGACTTTTTGTGTGTCAGTGTTGTCTCTGCTCATTGTGTTTCTCTGTGGTGTCCCTCAGAGCCGATTCCAGCTGGGCTAATGGAAGAGCAGTGTGATTGGAACGTGATTGTTCAGCCTCCTTCTAAAAATGACCTTGCTCTTTCCCTTGGATCCAGTGTAAAAAAGAAACAGTCCAGATCTGAGAAGACCGTCTCCAAACCCCCTAAAGAGCCTCAGCACGCACTTCCCACTAAGGAACAGACTGAGCGTTGCAGTCCAGCCAGAACCCAAAAATCCAATATTGACAGCAACAAGGGTAAAAAAGCTGACTCTGCCCCAGACCACTTAGACAGTGCTGAAAATATAGAGCCTCGTCCAGCTCTTACAAGGAAGGAAATGCAAGAGGCCCTTCCCAAAATCCCTCCCCTGCCCTCTTTTAAACACCAAGCAGTGAGACCTGTGTCCTTCACTGAGGCCAAGGCTGACTTTGAGAATTTTATGACCTCTGGCCCTGGACGATCAGTCGAGATCATAAGACAGTATGGAACACATGATGAAGTTAACATTATGACCTATGGGCAGCATGTAAACAATGCTGACACTAGTGCTGGGACAGAGGGCACTTGTATTAAATCTTATAATGAGCATGAAGAGCAAGTCATAATTGGTCAATCTGAGCGGTCAGTAGGTTCAACGTCATGTCCAGTGACTGCTAGGTGCATGTCTGGCAGCTCTTCTTCCTCTTTAGACAGCGAGTCTGAGATGGAGACAGAACAGAAAACAGATGCCTCAGCGTCAAGCTCTCTGTCCAGTGCCCCACACCTGAACTGCGTCCCACAACCCATTGCAAAACCAACACACACAGCCAGTACAGCAAAGCAGCCCATCAAACTCCGACCAAGTAATTCCAAACCTCAAATCAAGACTCCTCGTCATCCTAACAGTCGCACTCAGGCTCCTCAACACTGCAAGTCAAGGTCAGTTTCTGAGGAAAAGAGAGCTGGGAAGCCTACCAAGGTAAAAGAAGAAAACTGGAGGACACAGAGAAGGGCACAGGTGGAAGATGACGATGAGGAAGAGGACAATGAGTCCTCTCAAGAAGAAGGGAATGGATATGAACAGGACTACTGGAGGGCATGTTACCAAGCCTGGGAAGAATATTACAGCTCTTCAAGTTCAGCCTATTACTACCACTCCCATAACTGGCTGGCTGCATATCGCATGAATGCTGTTTACATGATGGAACTGATGAAACACTGATTCAAGGACAGTAAAAGTCTCACTTCTGTGGACATGCAAGAAAAGTGATGTCAGATATTTGGCAAGCAAAGGAGGTCTGAATCTGATCAGTGATGTAATAGTGCTTAAAAAAAATCAGTGTCAAGACACTGTTGACAAGCCATTAAGAGAAACAGCTGAATCATGGCACCATGTATTTTTTTTTTTTTTTTTTTTTTTTTTTTAAATCATGGATCAATTGACAATCCAAACTTTACAATGTATAGCATTGGCTAATAAAGTTGAAATTGAAATTACATGAATGGTTGATTAAGGAACTGGACATTACTTGATCTGTTACAAGAGAATGAAGAATGAAGTGAAAATCATTATTCGTTTTTTTACTTTTAAGTTTAGTAGTTCACTCCTTACTTATGCCAGAAGTTCACAATGAGGTTTCTGATTTCCAATTTGACAAAAAATTATAACCCAATCCCGTACTTCTCATTTAGAAAACAATACATGGCCTCACCTGGCCCACCTTATCTGTATGAGCTCCTGCAGACATACACTGCAGCCTGCTGAAGCTCGCAAGTTCACCAATTCTGGTCTAAAGGTGGTGACTTATACACATCAGTAAGAGGCAGATCTTTTCATGCCATAGACCCCAACCTCTGCAATGTCATTCCCCAAGATCTACATGACTGTACCTCCTTCTCTAAATTTATTTGCTGTAGTAAGTTAAAAAAAAATATATATATATATATATATATATATGAGAAAATAAATTTGCCAATTTTTAACCTTGAGCACCTGACCTTCTGAGGGACTCTACACAGCTCTTTAACAATTGAACTAGAAAGGTAATTGGCACAATCAAGAGTACCTATGTGCAGAGCCCCTCATCTTGTGCTGTAATTGGGCAGCAATTCACTCTCATGCGCAGGCTGGCAATCTGACAGCTGGGAAATCATTTATATTTCCTTATCATCTGTACAAAACTGTGATGTTTGTGTATAGCGGTTAACAATCTAATAAGCTATTTTAGTATAGCACTGTATTGATTAAGCAAAACATACTCATAACAAAGATATATTGTTTTCTTTCATTATGTTCTGGAAGAGTCCTGGAAGGCAATCAGAGTTCTTTCAGCCTCAGTGATGAAGTGATCTTGTGTTGATGACCTGTAATCACAGGGCCTCTACGTACTGAGCTGGTGGCCTTTCTGTGTAAAACCCCGGCACGTGATACGCAACCACCGCCGATTTCATTCTGTTTGCTTGTAAGGACAAAACAAGGATTCCTGAAAACGCAGGGTCTCTGTTTCTCCATCATCTTCCTTTTAACTAGTCTGTTACACTAAACAACAGTACATATGCTGGAAATTCAATATGCAGAATATTTTCCTTTAACAACTTTTAATTACAATCATTAAAGCCTACGATTGAGACAAGCAAGCTGCATTTTCTCATGTTTTTCCTCTGAGTTCTCTGGTTTCCCCCAATCTCCCAAAAACATACTGATATTCTAAATTGCCCCAGGTGTAAATGAATGTGTGACTGATGTGTGTGTGTGCATAATGCCCTGCAACTGACAGGTTTCCCATTCGAGGTGTATTCCTGCCTTGTGCCAAGTATTCCTGAAATACACACTCTGGATCCATCTTGACCCTGACCTGAAAAAAAAAATGAGTACTGAGGAGATTACTGAATAATTTTATTTAGAACCTCATGTTGGGGAAAATAAATAAATAAATAAAGGGAAGACCTCACAACTGACCTGATGTCACTGATGTCGTCAGTGGGTTGGTCTTTTCTTAAGCATATTGTCTAATGGAGTAGCTCCAGGGGAAATACTGAGCTGGTTCAGAGATCAGACAACTGTCTCAAACAGCCTTCATCAGTTATGTGATGTAAAGCAGTCTCGTGCCAATGCAATGGGAAATCCATGGACACTGAATACAACTTCATCGTGTACAGTCGAGCAGTCTAAGACAAGATTTCTGATTTTAAATTCCTCTCTGCTCTGTTTCACCTTTATCATCGGGACTTCTGCAAATATGGTCGTGTGCTGGGTCGCTTTCAGAGCTAAAAGCCTGCGCACTGGCAGCAACGCGCTGCTGGTTAACCTGGCCGCTGGAGATCTGATGAGATGTTTAGTCGACTCTCCGGTGTTTTTGGCTTTGTTGGTTTTGAGAGAGAGGCGCGTGAGGAGTGGATCAGTGCTGTGCCACGTTCAGCAGCTCACATATTTCCTGTGCAGCTGCGCTCAGTTACTCACACTGGCGGCCATCAGCATGGAGAGACTCCAGACCATCACTTTTCCATTTAGCACCAAGAAAAGAAGAGGACGGATTCGGATCTGCGTCCTGATTATTTGGATCTTTGCAGTTGCCGTCTCCGTGTCCTCTCTGTTTCTGTCCGAAGATCCTCTGTCTTTGCACACGCCAAAGTTGCGCTCTTTGCCTGCGGACTCGTTTGACGCCTATGTTTTGATTCCCATCTGGACCTTATCGGTCATTTTGATAGCCGTTAACTACTTGCGCATCTTTTTAGTTGTGAAACAGCATTCTAATAAGATATTTGACTCGGGAGTGCAGCCAAGGCTGTGTGTTGTGACGCGCATCTCAAACTGCCACCTGCCCCAGTCAAGTGCACTAGAGTCGGGGAGAGGCTCGGCTCCTGAGATCGTGGGTGCTGTTTGTGTTCTCACCTCTAAAGCCAAAGCGCTGGGCAAAGCAAGAATAGAGGGGAAGTTGGCCAAGAGGTTCGGCTACATCATCATGACTGTGGTTCTGTTCTGGATGCCGCTGGTTCTCCTCCTGACACTCAGACTGCTGATGAGTTGCAATGAGTGCTGTGTGAGTAAATACCTTTTGCCCATTTACAAAACAAATTCAAACCATCATTTACAGCCATGAGCTGAATTTACAGTAACAGAGGTAAGTAGGGATGACTTTAAAGTAACACCTTGTAAAAAGTTAGTGATTCTGTTCACGCTCAATGCGGCATCAGACTCACTGTGTACAAGAATTTATATTTCTGCATTTTACCGACAAAAACATGCTTTTCTTTTACATCGTTTAATTTTAAACTTTCATTGCGTTTTATTTGTGTAGTGCTTTTAACAATGGACGTAGTCACAAAGCAGTTCTATATAAGAAATCTTGTACTGTGCGAAAGTTTCAGGCACATGCAAAGAAATGCTGTAAAGTAAAGATGACAGAAACTAATTCAGTTAAATCTTTCTGCGTAAAAGAAAACTACTACAGCGTGCAGTAAACAGTAATAAACTAAACATAAATAGTAGCCCCAGGTACAATTTGTACACTTTTATATAAAGAAATTAGCTGGTAAGTTTTACTGAGCATCTTGGAGAATGTTAATTATTATTAATATTACTGATATTGAAGATGAATTAAAAGCAACTGCAACTCTGTATCCTCCAACCTTCCAAAGATTCAGTGCTGTTTTATTGGCAGAGTATTAAATGCAATAACTGGGGCACATTTGTTTTTGTTGAAAAGAATTATTTCTTGTTGAGGGATTAGTTTTTTTTTCTCTTAATAAATTAATTTGAATTAAATTAAAGTTTTGATTTTTCATTTTTTTTTTTAAGTGTGAGATGGAAAAAGTGCCACAAGCAACTTCACAAAAAGGTGGATTGTTTTCTAACCTTTTTGACTAATCTTTAAGGTGCCAATAATTGTGGCGGGCACTGTATACATACACGATAATCTGCTTAACATTATCAAATAACCAAACAATCAAAAAATAAAAATTATATCTCTAAAGCAGAATTCATATTATTGTGTGAAACTGTCAAATTTTTATCTTGGAATTAATTAAGGTATTCTGAAATATGCTGAAAGATTTTGGTCAATGTTTCTATCATGAGAATAATATACAGATTTATTTTATCAGTAAAAACTTACATTTTGAAACCAAAATAATTTTCTTTTTGGCTGTTTGTAATCTATTATGCAAAGAAATGTCATAGGAAAGCCACCAGGAATATTTTTTAAATACTGAATATGGTTCATTATGTGTGTATGTAGAGTTGGGTAATGTCGGAGCTGGAGACCACGGCGATGGTATTGACGTGTGTACCTGCTGCGGTGGACCCACTCATATACACTCTGCTTCATCGGCACTTCTGCACTGAGGTCCGCAAACTCTTCTGCACCTATCAGAGCTGCTGATCGACCAATCAGGAGCCAGCTCTGTGATGAAGAATAAGATCTCAAAGAAGAGAGTTTTATAGTCTGGTTTTGAAATAGATTTTTTTGTTTAGAAGGCCAAACTTCTTTAATAAATGTCTCTTTTTCATGTTTTCAGTATGACAGATGCAAACCAGAATTTTGCAGATGATCGTTGTTCTCTGAACGAGCATTCAGGGATGTGCACAAGATCATATAATTTAAAATCATCTCATTTATAATACCTCCACTTGACATAGATAGGAGTTTTACTAGCTCAACTTAGAGGTGCTCTGAGCTAGCCAACTTTATTTAAGTGGAAACCCGAATCCTGCACAGATTCATGTGTGTTCATGTGTGAAGAGTCATTAGATGGTTTTCTGGTAAGCTATTCTGTTAAGATGTCTCAACTTATGTAAATATCCCACACCTGCCAGCAGGTCACTGTTGAGCCCTGGTATTGTGTTCATTTGTAAATCCTGTTGACTGAGAGTGACTGGTGAATTACTAAATATAAATGCACAAACAACACCAAACACAATTTATTAGTTTTTTTTATTTGTTGTAAAATCTGTTTAATATAATTTGATACAAGCTTTTAAAGCATTTCCCTTATCAAGAAAGAATTTAATAACTTCTAATATGCTTCTTTAACTAACCAGGAAGGTTAGTTCTTTGCTAGCCATTTTAAAATTCAAAGGACTCTCAATACCTTTATGGATTGAGAATGCAGAAATATACAGAACTGTTTGAAAGGTAGAACCCACCCTTTTATTTTAAGATCACAGATTTGGACTATTTGAAGTTTGTATCTTCAATATAAAAAAAGCATACATAATTTTCAACTATTTGTTTCATGATTTTATCTTTCTTTTAAAACTTGCATGTATTCACACTCATTTAATGAGTTTCATATGTTTGTGATCTAGTAATTATCTTTGATTATTTATCAAAACTCAACATAAAAGTACGCTTTTGGTAGTTTATCAATCAAGCATGGAGCCCACCAAGATTCATATCTGTCATTGCATTATACGTCATTGCAGATTATGCAGTCAAGAGCTGGTTAGGTGTTTCGAAAAGGTGAATTGGAGTTAGATGATAAGCCAAGAAGTGGTAGACCAAAGGAAATGGAAGACAAAGAGCTGCTTAAACTGCTGAATGAAGATGCGACACAATCGACTTGAGAGCTGGCAAGATGTTTGAATATTGATCATTCTACTGTTCTGAGGCATCTGAAGACAACAGGAAAATTCTAAAAGTTGGTATGTAGGTTCCACATGCAGTTTCAGAGAGAAATATCACTCAAAGGCTTAATACCTGCATTAGAGGTACATTACACCTTTATTAAGAGCTGCTCGATCCTGGAGAAACTGTCAAACACCAAACATTAGAGTGATCAATTGATCAAAGTATGTGAAAAATCAATGAACTATGATCATCCAGTGATCACAAAAGAAAAAGGCCACATTTTGCAAAAGTGAAAAAAGACATGATTTTAAGACTTGGGTGAGAAGTTTACCGCATCAAGCGTGCTCACCAGATATAGTGCCATCGGATATTCACGTGTTCACTTTCATTGCAACATACACTCTGGCCAACGTTTCAGAAAAGTCAAGAATATATGAAATTGCATTGCTTAATTAATTTCCTCAAAACCTGAATAATTCTTTTGCAACAGTATTCATTCTTTGTCAGATAAACGGCAGAAAGTCATAGAATTTAACACCAATTAACTTTGAAGACTAACCCTTTAAATTATTTTTTTTGTAATTCAAATGTGTTCCAAATACCCATGAACTTATGCACCACCCTGATTTTTATTATATTAACTTGTTTTTGCTGACATATCAGATAGAAACTTATGGAGAAACATATGGAGATTTTTCTTGGTGAATTCTTGGTTTGATTACAGTTAAGAATCATTTCTGAATGAAAAATTGCACACACAGCAGATAGGTTAGTGACACATATAGATCTTTTATCAGGCGTTTCACAGTAGTGACAAGACAAGATCATAAATTATATTCAACATCTGACAGGGAAGGCCAATAGAACAAGGTGATAAGTCCATACAAACTAAGAAAAAAAGGAACAGCAAAATAAAAGCTGAGACATTGAATAGGGAACCTAGTAGCTGGGAGGCAGACAGATGAGTACAGTTCTTTAATGACGGATATGACAGGACAGATCTTGGACGTTTGATTACTTTCACTATGTCTTTGCCACTGATTTATGTTCTAAACATTTTTTTTAGCTCTGGGTTTTGGCCCCCCCCCCCAAAGTGACATATTGGCTTAGTGCTTAAATAAATTGGGCATATTAAATAGCTGCCTCCAACTGACTTTTGAAAAAATGTCTTCTTTTGCTACTACAAACTAATTCATTTGGGACAAACTTTTTGTCTCAGTGTGGATTCCTTTGTCAAAGGCTGCAAAATGATTTATTTGGTAATTACAGACAAATTACAGGCATTGTCTTTAAATAAAGAAATATCAATGTGCTTATCTCTCTTAATATTGAAAAGACTATGTGTCTGATATGATGCAGCACAATTCTTACATGAGATCACAGTCTATTTGCTTTCTAGATCTGTGTTATGGTATAGGATAAATCAATTTATTTATTTTTCTTTTTTAGAAAATGTCATACTTTTTTCTAAATGTCTAATTGAATAAAAAAAAAAGTCATGCAAGTATATGCATGAAAACTTAATTTTCTATTGAAATGAATTTAAACACGTAGTTGTAGTAAACAATGTGATGGATGGATGTATCGAAATAAAATAATTCCTGTCTCTATACTGTATATGGCTATCTCAGATATCATGGCTTAAAACCAAGGTAGAACATCAGGGAAAAAATCTTGCATTTTGATCTTGATGCTCTTGCTCATTTAAGAGCTTTCATTCTGTGTGTGTGTGTGTGTTTTTTTTTTAAATATCTAAAAGAATGCTAAAGAAAAACCCACATTGGTGCAGTGTGGTAAAACGTGGCAGTGTAAGTCGCAATAGTCAGACACAGGGAACCAATGGTCTTGAACAATAATTATAATATTTCTAATTTCCTGAAGTATGAACATTTACACTATATGCTGGTGTTTCTACTATATCATCATTAACATGAGAAAATATTGTATCTTAATATATTTCCAAAACAGCCTTTCGAACCAAGAATTTCTTACATAGTTTTAGTTATACAACAAGTTATCATTTGAACTCACAAAGCACAGGGACATAAATAGTGTTAGTAAGATCAAAATGTGATTAAAAGAAAACAAAAAAACATCAAAAAATAAAACCAGTAAGGCTGCATTTACATTGCTAACCAGTTCAGATTTTTCCCTATGCCTTCTAACACAGATCAAATATTGTTGAATGAGTGTAAACGAGTTCTAAATCTAAACCGAATCTGATATCTGGTCATTTGACTCACATCTGAATGCTCACATATATCTTTCCTGTTAGATCTAAAGTTATTGTCATTGTTATGAGATACTGTTATGAGAGATAGGCTAGGCTAGGCTAAAAGTTATCATTTGTCATTCAACCATAGAAAGTTTCAGTGGAGTCCAGATAAAATTCGTAGAACACGTATACTGTTAGTCTTGGCTCCAATGGCAATGTTAAAATATCGTCACAACCAGCAATGCATGGTCCAAGCACACCTTGCAAATATCGCCTCCAGTAGCCAATTCTTCCCAAGTTACATAGCACAATAAAGAGACCATCGAATAACATACTTACCAAGGTTTAGCTCAATGCTTGTGTGAAGTGCCTGCTGAAAGCTGATTGCCTGACAGTGGCCATGTTTTTCAAGTAATCAAGTCATCATTTAAAATTCATTTACAGATTAGCATAAACAGCTATTTGCCCCTATCAATGACCACACCCCAAACTTTGCAGACCTCCTCAGACCTGTAAACATGCCTTGTATATTTATCTGTTTAGTAAATTAGGCTCAGCCTTAATAAAATAGACAATATCGTTGACAAATGTTTTAGATAATTACAACTACTCTGCTGAGTAGTTCGACACCAGTTTTCTGGGAATATGTGAAAAATCTTGTCCTAGTTCAAAAAAGTATGTTTAGCACATTACGCAAATTAGCTTAAAATGTAAGAGAGTGGGGTTTAATAAATACAGGGTATGCACTGACGTCACTTTCCCACTGTAATACTCCCCCTCAGTCAGAATAAGTGGCAAAACATGCTGCAAAAATGGCTGCCAATAGTAGACTCAACAGTGATCCTTACAACTTTACCAAAGAACCAGTGGTCTATGGACATGTGAGATGTGGCCAGGAATTGGGTTTTGTGCCAACGCTTTGTATTCCTACATTTACAGTATATGTATGTGAATTTGACACTGGATAAATACTCAAAGTAAAGCCTGAAGGCACAAAAACCCCTTGCCATTTGGTTGTATTTCAAGATAGGATTTGTTGGCGAAATGAAAATGACAAGGACACCAATGGAAATTCTGTATATACTGTATGCTGACAGGTATGTGTAAATATCTTTATTACAACTTTTATTTGGAAAACGACAAGCTAGCTAGGCCTACTTTGTTTGTAGCTGCACTGCCACTCAATTACCTTAGATATTTGTGCAGGTCCATATGCTTATTTTAGCTTCCAGCAGTTTGTAAACAGATAGTTCTGATTTCTTGTTGAAGCTATTTTGTACAATAGCTCTTTCTCATTTTATTTCATTTATATGTGGTTTTTTTGTGTGTTTTCATGCTGCCACTCAGTGGGTATAAACTCAGTGACTCCCACCTACTGTGACGTCATGTGCATAGCCTCTATTAGCTACAAAATGAGATGAAAACTTTTGCCTCTAGGCCTCAGGGGTCCTTGAGATATTGCTGAAAATTTCCAATGTTGCTATAGCACCGGCAACAGGCAAGAGAGCACCATCTCTTGCCTGAGCAGTAGGATGGAGTACTACCTATTGGTGTTGTAGAACTCAAGTCTGGAATTGGTCTCGAGACCAGTCTCAATTACTTAAGACCATATTTGTTTTATTGTTTCCCAGATAGCATGATGTGTGTTAATGACATTGAAATGACATTGATTCAATATCAGATCAACGCATTCAACCACATTTCAACATTGAAACAATGCCATGGTGCTATCTGGATTCCCACCACAGTTACGATAAACTTTTCTATGGGTGTACTCACACTAAGTTTGATTGCCTTGTACTGCACCTGAGAGCGATTGTGCCCCTCCCCACTCCCTCCTGCTGGCTTGTTGATTTCCTAGAGGGAGTATTTTTCATACTCTCAAAATGATTGTTCACATTAAAAAAACCAAAAAAAAAAAACAATAAAATGAATCAATTAATTATGACTGCATTACATGCTGTGCAGTGCCTCACAGAGGGGGAAAAACAGTTTGTAGTTGTGTTCATTTGTGTTAAGATCTATTAATGTCACAAATGACACACCTTTTGAATCTGAAATCTTAGTACATTGCAATTATTAACACACTCTAAAAGACTCTTTTAATATGTTCAGTATTGGAATATTTTTTTTGTTTGTTTTTTAACCTTTGATCTCTTTAACCTTTTTAACCTCATAAAATATTCAGATTGATCTTCAGGTATTTTTTTACGGAATACAACAGTACAGAGGTTAGATCATTTATCTGACAATTTTGTTTCACCTCCCTGCAGAGAGCCAACAAGCCCCAATCTCCTCTATGGAAACTTCACATTTGAATATTAATATGGGTGATGTTAAATAAGTATAATTAAACCCATGGTCTTGAAAATTGACATTTTGTTAGGTCTCAGTCTTACTTTCTTTGTCTTACTTTTGGTTCTGCATGATTCATTTTAGGGAAGAAATATAAGGATAAGAAACAATTGAGCAAAAAAACACATTTGGTGCTTGGACCCCTAATTAAAAGCAAAATACAAAGAAGCTAAAGGACGCATTAATTGCAGTGGAAACAGAATCACTTTTCTTTCTACAACCATGTTGATGCTCCTTGTAAAAAGTTGCTATTTTTCCACCTAACTCATTTTGGTGTGGGAATGATGTAAACATGGGAAGCAGAGATGGGTCATTTCTTACAGGATAAAAAAAAAAAAAAATCAGAACTACGTATATGGACAAACATGGAATTGTGCATCAAGGCTGACAATGTAAATGCAGCCTTAAGAAATAAGATTTAAAATAGAGAAGTGAGGTTTTCCAGCAACATATATGGCCAGATAACATCAGATATCTAAACAGGTTCAAAGTAGAGACAGAGGTTCAGGGCAAGAAAAAAAAATCTCATAGCCTTAATTCTTTAAATGCAATTCCGAATTCAGGATTACTAAACGTAAAACATAAAACAAGTTAGTTGTTCCTGTCCTAAAGCACAAACACACATATCTACACTATTATTGGTAAAGTCATTCTCCCTACAAATGGCCATCATGGAGAAACAGGGACTCAGTTATGAAGATGACTGATTGGTCCATGGAGAAATCAGTCAAAGCTTTTTGTGGCTTCACTGACACCATGGCAACACTGACTCAATGCTGAGTTCATTCAAGACAGTCTGTTTTCTGGAGAAGAAAAAGACAAAAAAAGCAACACAGAAGAGTGGCCAACACCAAAAGTTCCTATGCAGGTAGAATACACATATACACACAACAAGGTTTACTTATTTTTCAATAAAATGCCCACTGAGCAAGAAAGAAAACAACACTTAGGACCAAACCAACTATCGAAAGCATGGTTTTTCAGTGACACGAGCGGACAGGGCAGCACTAGACCACAGTGAAAGAGGAAAAGGGAGGCAGCTGCACTCGGTTTGCCAAACAATGGCCAAATATTACAAAATATCCTATTAACAATATTCACAGATGAACCAAGGCTTAGTACATATCCTACTCACAAATTCTCAGCAAATGCCTTGTGCTTATAATCACAGATATTTTGAATACCTATTTCATATATAGAGATTTTTTTTTTGGTTCCGCTTTACATGGTTATTACTGACGATTTGGAGATTGACACTGTTTGTCCACTTAACATCTTGGACCCAAAGAAGGAGACAGGGGAAGTGGATTAGAAGAGGAAAAACAATCCATTCCCCAAGAGAGGCACATACTGTGTGAAAGGCTCCAGGCACGCTGAGAGCTTACGAACACGCACACACACCTATGGAAAGATCCTAACATCAAGTACACTCTATTTCTCTTAACATTACAGGAGTGAAAACACTCGCTCACTCACACAAACAGAAATGTAGAAATCTTCCCATGTTCTTTGTCAAACTACCCCTACTGCTTTTTTCTGTCTTTACAGAGTTCAGATATGGAACTTTTTTTTTTTTCAGAGGCTGCATGATATCCTTTAATTATTGACTAATATATAATAGCAACAACAACAACACAAATGAAGAAGACTTGAAATATTACATTATGCTTATATTTAAATCTGTTTCAGTCTTGCTTCTGTCTTGAATCTTCCTTCTAAATGATAATCTACTATAGGTGATCTGGTAACTAAACATTCAACATTGAGATAAGCATTCTTTTAAGGCAACACTGCTAGCAAATTTGAGGAAATTTAAATTTCATTTAAAGTCATGAAATTTTCATCTAGGGAACAGTTTCAGTATCTTATTATTGTTAGACCAGAATTTCATCATGTGCCTATTTTTCTGCATCAAATACTGCATTTTGTAGGTAATAGTCACAAAGCCATAAATAATGGATGGTTTCCAATTAAAAAACATTGAGGAACAAACATATATCCATAGCTTTTCTCTAGTAACTATTCGTTCGTAGAAAATCAGTAATAAAACGTAATTGCAGGAGTGGACAAATCAGAAGCTTGGGCCTGAGGATTTCGTATGCAGGATATGAATACACATGGTCATAATTGCTTTTTCTCCACTCATTCAACCGGTGAAATAAAAAAAAACTTCCTGCAAAAGAACATTTTATATGTATACTCTCCATGTCAATCACATTCACATTAGCCAGTCACAGCCATCTGTGAACTCATACATGCAGAAGAGAGCAGAGAGAGTGCTTTCCGCGGAGGGAGTTAACGTGGCACTGTGATGCAGCACAAGCAACAGCTCAAAAAGATGCTGCTGGCCTTCGTGCTACCTGGTTTGTTTTCTAAGGGAGAAAATGGGGGAAATTGTAACACACTCTAATTTCATCTCATACTCATTTCCAAATGCTGCGCCCTTTCTATATGAAGTAAAGATATTCCTGTAAGTTGGAATGAACAAAAATGAAGATCCTGGCCAGTCTCTCTCAAATATAATTTTCAAGTCTGAGAGACCACCACAATATTAGGCAAAGTATTTCTGCCATTTTTAAAGGTGCAAACACAATGCTTCATCTGCAGTGACATTATATCCATAAAGTTGCCCCTCAAAGAGATTAAAGTACTTGCTTATTTTTCTGTCTGAATATTTTTTTTTCACTTATTTTTAACTTTTGGGTTAAATTACGTTTGCTTTGACATTTTAGCTTATTTATTGGACTTCTGGGCAAGTACACAGTAGCTTCGACTTACTCTGAAGGTCTAGTTAATGATTTTATGATTTGTCCACCCCTGAATGGTCATCACTACAAAAAACAAACAAACAAACAAACAAA
>JAOVYU010000037.1:7884146-7897292 GCA_025674565.1 Synodontis membranacea | reverse complement strand
CAGATCTTTGAGTTCAGCTCATGCAAAATGGGAGCAAAACTGAAAGTGTTGCATTTATATTTTTGTTCAGTATATTTGTAGCTTCAGTGACGAACAGTGATTAGTAGCAATAGTTTTCTGACAGGTTCCCAAAGCCATATAATACCGTGTTGCCTTTATACAGATATGTTTTTTTAATACAGTGCTGCCTGAGGGCTCATAGGCGAAGGGCATTAAATGTTGGTTTTCAGCCATGGCCCGTACATGCAAAGATTTCTCCAGGTTGTCTGAATTAACCTGCTTACCAGTGGCATTCTATAAACAGGTATGTTTCAAGCATTTCACAACTTTCCCAGTCTTTTTTTTTTTTTTTTTTTTTGCCCCCATCAGAACTTTTTGGAACTTGTTGCAGGCAACAAATTCAACACAAGTCCATATTTACAAAAGACAAAAAAGCTGATCAGTTTGAACAGTAAGTATCTTGTTTTTGTATCATACTCAGTTGAATATAGTTTGAAAAGGACTTGCAAATCATTGCATTCTGTTTTAATTTACGTAGCGTCCCAAATGTTTCGGAATCAGGGCTGTAGATCCATATTTAGAGCACTAAACATATACAGACACCAGAGTAGTTTTCATTGTTAAATCCAACATGGCTATTTATAAGGATTATGGATTTAAAGCATAAATTAAAAAGGGGTCCTTAGCTACCATAACAGAAACAATTATTAAATCATTAATCCACCCCAATCAAACTACGAATGCATACAGAATACTTTAAAAATAAAAAAATATGCATCGGACCAAGAACGAGCAATAGATATACTAAATTCAGGAAATGTCTTTTTCTGTCTTTGCCCAAAACTCAGATCTCCACATCTCAAGCTTTTGTCAATATTTCCTTGCCAAACATCAATACATAACCAAATTTACCTATTGATGGAAGCAGAGTAAAACCTGTGTAAGGACACTGCAATTTTATATCTATGATTCACCACAACAATACTCAAGCGCCATTCTTGTTTAAAAATTAAACTTAGCCTGGCAAAAACTCACAAGATTACTCATGTAGGATAAAAATCAAGAGTTTTGTGTCATATCTAGAATCGCAGCATTGGGAATAACCGGTTCCTTGAATTTCTGCTACCCAGATCCATCAAATGCTCAAAAATCAATCTAAAAGAAAACACATCTGACCTTCCCCCATCATTATCTGATTTCACAGAGCAAAATGAATCGAATAAATCTGATCCCACAATATCCATGCCATCAGTCATGCACAGGTAAGGACAGGCAGAATACAACTGCAGTTTTGATCCTTAGTTAAAAGCTCTCAGGCAGAAGTACAAAATCAACAGGCAAGGTCAGTGTCAAAAAACAGACAAAATCCAAGCTACATACAAACAGAGAAATGCAGGCAAGGGGGAAAAAAATAAAAAAAAAAAAACAGCAAAAATTAAAAAACCAGAAAACGTACACAAAAAACAATGGCTTGGCGGTAACAGCCATGAGGAACTGAAACAGTTGCTTTGCAAAGCATGAGTGGCGGAGAGTGAGTATATAAAGAGTTCTCGGTGTGGTCACTAATTGGATACAGGTGTAACTAATTAGTAGTCTGGAGCCTGAGAGCGCAGGAGAGTGGCGGCCATGTTGGCAGGTTGCAAGTGCTCATGGGAATTGGAGTTCGTATGAGAGTCAGAAGGCGTAGACATGACAACATAAAAATGTGGGACGAGGACCTAGCAGTTACTTCTGGTGATAACCTCTGGACACAGATTTAAAAAATATATATATCTTTTTCATGACTGACAACACTGAATGTTTGTTTGTTTATCTGTTTGCCCTGGATTGGTGACCTGCCCAAAGACCCACCCAAAGTCAGATGGGACTGGATCCAGCTTCTCCATGACTCTTAACAGATAGGAGGTATAGATAATGGATGGATGGATGGATGGATGGATGATAACACCAGTCTACATTTTATAGAATTTAAAGTGCTCTGCTCTGCTACAGCTAAATCTAACCCTAACTTTAACCTTAATAATAAAATGAAACTCTTAATATTTTAGCTGAAGTTTGTGTTAAATTTTTTTAAATTAATTAATAAACAATTTTTGAATTTAAATTATAACATATAACTATGCTAGCTAGATCATTCACAACAACATTTTACTTTCATACTTGTGCTTTATTTTAATTGATAATTGATCAATATATAATGAAAGAGTCAAGGCAGTGTTTCACATTGAATAAAAGCTCTGAACTGCTATAAGGGTGTCCCGAACTGTGGTGGCTTTCTGACATGGTTGACAACACACTTTTTTATTTTCTTATTAAAATAATTTCATACATTTGTACAATTTAGTAAGATTTTTAACACTCCTATCCAACATTTTGCCCTTTCTTCTCCCTTGCTGACAGCTCTGTGTCACACAGTGTGAGGTTTCCCCATCACCACACATCGCATCCTTCTCTGGAGGTGAGAAATGGTTCTCTGTCAGGGGTCAGGTGAGTCCACTGCAGAGTGTGCAGAGTGTGAAGGTTCTGACTGAGTCATACACACACACACATCTGTGGAATGATAAAAGTGTTCTCATACAGCCAAACTAATTTAATTCTTCATTGCCTGTTTGTGTGTCTAATGAACAAGAAAAAAAAAATCTGCTGAACAAGATTCTACTACTGAAAAAAAAAATAAAAAATGAAATGGAGAATGACTGCAACAAGATGTAGGATGTAGTGATTGATCAAAGTAATCCAGAGACTATCACGAGCCAGCATGAAGTCATTCAGCAGCAGACCAGAGACATATTGCTTCTGCATGCTCAGGGATCGGGTGGGTCACGTTGGACATGAGGAACAACAGAACAAGCTCATTTTCACAGCGGGTATCATTTGGAGATGCTTATACAAGCTTTTCTGTGCTACATTACACAGCAGTAGGACCTTCAGCCTAGCAGCAGTTTAATGGAAAAAACGTAAAATACGAAGAAATAAAAATGTCTGAATCTGTGTGGAGTGAAAATTTGAATTCAGTCTAGCACTAAGGCTCTGATATTTGTGAACACACTGAAGCAAAATATCATCAAAACTGACACAGAAGGATGTTATGAATAAAGAGCTGGAAGCAAATGTTTATTTTATGGTGTAAATTCCCATTTCCCGGCAGCTGAGGAGATGAGTGTGGTTGTGCCGCTGATTATCTTGCTCTAAGAGCCAGATGAGGTCAGTGCAAATCATCAGCACAGCTCCTCTGAACCTTAAACCTAAATAAAGTCATAATTATATGTATGTGGTTTGCCAAATTTGGTTAAAAATATCCCATTGAATCCAGCGTCAGCCGTGTTTATCTTCTTAAATTCCCAGGAATAGTTGGTGGGTTCACACCTCCTCACATTTGTAACTACTTTTTGTAATGACCTCGTTTTGTTTTTTGGTAATAATACTAATAACTATCAAACTAATGAAAATAAATTTAAAGGGGTTAACATCATCATTTTGCCTAATGAAGAAGAATGTATGCATCTATGAGGAAAGCATATTAAGTACTTATTTATTCAAAAATATTAGTTTTCCAGTGCCTCGGTGTCAGAACTTTATACAGCTCTGTGGTATAAAAAACCATTAAAAAAATCTCATTAAAATGTTTGACATCTGAAGTTTCCAGCAGATTAGCAGATTACTTTTAAATTAGGCTTTACATATTAATGCAATAAAGATATAAACAAATATTCTACATGTTATTTTTTATGGAACTGCAGTCATTTACATAGGGATCACTACAGAAGGAATATTCTTGCGGTCCATAAATTTTCCTTTTGAGAACTTTTAAAAGTTTCCCATTTCTACAAGTGTTTCAGCACTGTAATAAATGTATGCCTCTTTTTTTCAGTTTATGCTGCATCTGCTGAATTGGTATTGAAAGCCTAAGGACATACGCAGTCTCCTATGAGCAAAAAGGATATAAAAAATACAAGCCTATTTTTTCATTCCTGTCAATATTGTAGGTGCACATTTTTCTTCTTATTTTTCTCACTATTTCAGCGAATGTTGTATAGACGCATAAAACCCCAGATGGCAGTCTAATTGTTATGGAAGGTGTGAACTGTTCAGTGATGGTGCTGGACAAAGATGGATGAGTAGGGGAGAGGGGCAATGAGGGGCTAATCTGTGGCACAGACCTGTCTTTCAGTCTCATCAGTGATGCACATCACTGGGAAAGTGATTTGACAGGAGCTGTTCAGAGTCTGCATCTCCATCTCTGACTTTCTGTTTGGGTCTTTTTTGCATAATATGGAGTAGTGGAGAAGTGCGAAGAACCCTCTTAGGCTTCCAGTGTTTTTCTCTGAATCCTCTCTCTCTCTCTGTCTTTCCACCAAGTCATTTAGTTTGAGCTACTTTTTAGGTGGGTTGTGTGACCATTAAAATATGAGGTTAGATGGGAATACAGTAATGATAGGGCTGTCTGCAAGCAAACAGGAACTGAAGTGTCATCAAAGTGCTGTCAGCTGGCTGGCTAAAACTCTTCCTGGAACCCTGAACTGTTTCCTGCAGATGTACAGCAGTTACACAACAGCACTGGAGGAGCTGCACTTATTATCCACATGAGATACTCGGAGCTCAAACTAGTGGGCGGAATTTTAAATGGCCTCTCGCCCCTTTGATGTATGCTTCATTAAAGTCAAGGCCACTTCACAGATTTTTGCTTATCAACCATCTGCCATTTCTCTTCAGCACTTTATGGCACTCCACATTTAAGATGAAACATGGAGAATCAGACTGATAATTACAGTAAGACACGACTGTGACGGGTGATACCACTTCACTAGTTTAGGACAGGATAGTGGGGTAAGTATGAGTTTCATTGGAGACAACGCCATCCCATGTCATAACCAGTACCATGTCCCTGCAAACTACATCATTAGTGAATAAAGCAAATACATTTACATTGTGTTTGCTTTTGCTCTGCATTTGAAATAACAAAGACAAAACTTATTTCAGACCTATCTCAATTCAAGGATTAGTAGACTAATGCTAGGTTTGCGTACAGAGCAGTTCTGCATGCAGTCAAAACATTTAGCAGTTTTGCTTTTTTTTCTAGACTGGTACTGTGAATAATACCATAGTATTTACGTTTCTTCTACCTAAACAATCCTTACCCAATGCTGATATTAAATGGAAATTCCAACATTGCTCTGAGAACAGATACAATGAATGTCATCAATGTTACGTCGGGTATGCATACAGATATAGTGTGTGCAACAGGAAATGCATATTGGCTCAAAATCACAACGCGAACACAAGCTTGGTTTTTTTGCTTCTTAAAGTTGGTGTGTGATGCTAGAATAGCAAAACTTGTACATTATTTCAGGATATATGTGTGACTGCGATGTAAAATAGCCTGTGTGCTCTCCAATGAAACAGCTCTATAATTCCTGAATTTGTGCAAAAACAAATGTGAAAAAAAAAAACTAATGCTCTTAAAAATTATAATCAGTTTCAGTTGACTCATTTGGGTTAATGTAAATATATTGTGAAGATAAATGTTACTGAATTAATATTAGATTACTACATAAAACTATATTAAATATAATGAATTTCATTTTATTTGTATAGCACTGCCTA
The DNA here is from genome assembly GCA_025674565.1 of Synodontis membranacea. Lineage (NCBI taxonomy): Eukaryota > Metazoa > Chordata > Actinopteri > Siluriformes > Mochokidae > Synodontis > Synodontis membranacea. Next base: position 7,891,688 of record JAOVYU010000037.1, on the reverse strand, counting down.
ACAGAAGACACGGTTACAAAGCAGATCGACAGAAAACTGGATGTAGAATTAGATACTAGTGAGCAAAAGAGTGGTGGGAAGACAATGGCAAGGAGAAACTCCCTGAGATGACATGAGGAGGAAACTTTGAGAGAAACCAGATCCAAAAAGCGAAAATTTTCTGGCAACGACAAAGCATTACTCAATATAGTCATATAGGGAAAAAAAAAAGGCAAGGCAAAGAGTCTTACAGACTCTGTGCATTGTGAGCCTGGGTCCTGGGATGAGTTCAGGACAGCCTTTCTGATCACAACAGCAGATATTTTGTACAGGTCTACTGTATTCAATTGAGATCATTCCAACGCATTTGCAAGTTGCATGTTGTTGTTTTTTTTTGTATAAATAGTTTTTGGGAAGTATGTAACTTTAGGGCTTACTATAGGAGATTATCCAGAGTTAGCAATAGACTGAAGTAAGACATATAAGTATTTAATATAACAGTGTCAGATATGTGTCTAATTGGGTACAAGCCTATCTAATGGACGAGCCAAAACACCCACATACACTATGTTAACATTTCTCTCTCTCTCATACACACACAAGAACTGTCAGATATTCCTATCCTTGTAGAGATATATAGTCCCTACTAGTTATATAAAAACATGTCCCCACACACACCCAGCAATGCACAAACACAGAGAGAGAGAGAGAAAGAGAGAGAGAGATCCCACTGCTCTATGATTTCCTGCATTTACACTTGGTAAATTATACATTTAAGACTACTATAGACCCTTACTTTTAAAAAGATCATGTCGCTTCTCAAATGAGCACATTTACTCTTAGGAGCAGTTACATAAATAAGTAACAGACTGGAAAAGATTAATTACCTATTGGACTACTGGAGCATATTACCATGTATTTCAGAGGATCACGATATAGTAGATGATGTAACATTTACATTTCCTTGTCATAGTGGTCACATGGAGTATGACCATGTACAATATTTGATGCATTGTATTTTGCAGTATGGTTTGGCAGACAGGTGAGACAATACAAGGTCGTCTGCTGAAAGTGACAGCAGGAACAAACAAGGCAGCACATCAGTGCCCAGCCAGTCGGTTACATCTGGGAGAGCTATTTGTAGAACGTGTGCGCTGGGTCTCTCTGGCTCATTCCGCCCTCCCATCTCCCTCATCAACAGTAAGCACAGATGTTCCTGGACCGAAGGTTAACTCAGAGGGCTGGGAAAAAGGCTCTCACTGTTATTAGATAATGCTGAAATGCTCAGGGAATTCACAGTCACATGCAGAAATAATACATAAAAATATAGTATGCAAAAACAATAATTATTCCCAACACTATTTCCACTCTATCAGATAAAGCTTAACCTTAGAACGGTTCTTTGGTTATCCTTCAAATGAAAGTCTCCCTATCAGAAACAGTTCCAGTTAGAACCCTTTTTGGAAGCTTTCTGGAAATTATCCAAAGCACACTTGAAGGGTTCTTTTTCCTAAGAGTGTAGTATATACTGTACAGACAAATACACCTCATAAGCTTTTTCAAAGCACTGTTCAAAACTTTCCATCTGCAGAATCTCCTGATACACATTGCAAACTGATCTCAGGTCAGCTAATGAAGCATCTGGGCTGCAGTGGGAACATTAACACATCGTTAAGCACTAATGCAGCATCCGTCATTGTTTAATATAGCATAACAAATAAGCAATGCGCAGTGCAGAGATGCATACTAATATAGTATAATAGACCTTTAGAACAGCCTCATTAGCATGCTCGACACATAACAAGAAGTTTACTTTAGTACTCAGTGCTCTGTGGCTCTGTATTCAACAGCTATGCGCCCGTTCACACTCCAGTTAAAGGAGAAGTACCTGAGTGCAGTTTTGGGCTCCAATACCAATAGTCTGTGAGAGGCTGCATGCAGCAGTTAACAGTAAAGACAATTGTGGTAATAAAATGGAATATTCACACCAGGAAAGAAACCCGGGAAACAGGATGCCAATAAAAACATTCAAGCAGACTTCTGAGCAATGATACAATGGTTTGTCAAAACATGACCTTCATCTCACAGGGTTAAAATTTTCCAATAGCGTAAATGAGCTATTTTTCCTTATATAAATGCACCCATAAAAACAAGTAGTAATGCAAACAGACATGTCTTGACAGTAATGAATATACAGTAATGTTAGGGTGTGGCCTAGTAAATATCTTGAATTATTTATCAAACTCCCTGTAAAAGCATTTTTTATTTAGTTTATCAATCAAGCAATAGTGGAGCCCACAAGATTCAATATTTAAGATTCAACAGTGGAAACTTATGGAGGCAAGAGAAAAGAATTGCAAAGTTTATGGCAAAGCTTCAATCGGCCTTTTTGCAGTCAGAAACTGGTTCACTGTTTCGAAAACGTGAATTCAAACTAAACTAAAAGCCAAGAAGTGGTAGACCAAAGGAAACTGCAGAAAATGTTGTACAAAGATGCGACACAATTGACTTGAGAGCTGGCAAGACGTTTGAATATCGATCATTCTACTGCCCTAAGGCATCTGAAGGCAAAAGTTAAAGATTTTGAATGTTGGTACAGTAGGTGGGTTCCACATGAACTTTCAGAGAGAAATATTTCTTAATGTCTGAATTACATCTTTATTACAAGCTGCTTGTTCCTGGAGAAATTGTCAAACGGCAAACGTTACAGTGATCAATTGATCAAACTAAGTGATACAATCAATGAACTACGATCATCCAGCAGCCATTCAGAAAAGAAATGCACCACCCTAATATATACTTCACTGGACTGTAGAGCCTCAGCACTCTACACAAGTGCTTTGGCACTGGAAAGAAGAAATCCTTCACTTTAATGGTACTGTATGAAGGAGTTTGACAAAATGATCTGCCAATCTTCTCTTAGTTACTCTGATCTACAGCTCATTACATTTCTGGCAGGAAAGACAATAAACAGCTACCATAGTGATGAATTGTGAGTGATTGTCAAAAAATGGATCCTTTTAGGACATGGATTTTAGTAACTGTTTTAACACATTTTGTGGAATGTCTAGAACAATTGCAAGCAAGAATACTATCCACAGACAGACAGATTATTTAATTTACCCGAAAAATACAGATTGTTGGCACAGTGGTGCAGAGGTTAGCATTATCACCTCACAGCAAGCAGATTCTGGGTTTGAAACTGCCAGCCAACTGGGGCCTTCCTGTTCAAGTTTGCATGCTCTCCTCATGCCTGTGTGGGTTTCCTCCAGGTGCTGCTGTTTCCTCCCAGAGCCCAGAGACATGCAGATTAGGTCAATGGGCAACACTAATTTACCTGTAGGTGTGAATGTGAATGACTGGTGACTGCGATAGACCAGTGACCTACCCAGGCTATATCCTGCCTCTCACTCAATGTCAGCTGGGATTGGTTCCAGCCCTCATGTGACCCTGAAAAATAAGCAGTGTAGATAACGGATGGAAGGATGGATGGATGGATGATGGATAGATGGAAAATAGAGGGCAGCGTCTATACTAATAGATTAATTTACCATGCTGTATAGCCTGAATATCAGTGCAGGATTGGTGATTTCTGAAACGTAGATCAGTTTCTAAAGAGACTGCAAAACATTTTTAAATTTATGACTTATTATTATCATTATTGTGGCACAACTAGATATTAGATTATAAATGATATTTGTGGATGTTTTTCACCATCAATAAAACTAGCTTTTAAAAACAAAAGATTTTGTAAAAAAACAAAAAAAAAACATTATAAACACTTATACTTAACTCTTATGAACATTTACCTTATGAAACCTTACTTGAAAGTGTTTTGACACATAATTGATGTTTAATGTGTTATTACTTGATGCAGATATCATTTGCTCCATTGTAAGGCCCCCTTTAAATGTTAAGGGAACTAAAAAAGCAACTACATAACTACTGAGGATCTGTGCAATGGTACAAGTGGATTACAGCTGTACATCTTACGTAAAAACGTGTACAGTATCTGCTTCAGTTTTGGCTCATGTAATTACACAAGTGAAACAGGATGACTTGGGTGACTTTTAAGCTGTTTGTATATTGCAGCTCTCCATATGTTCAACACAGAAACTCACATTGCACTAATAAAAACAAAACTATAACTTTATTTAATAAGCATTTCATACAGTCAGCCTGAATATATCTCAGCTCTCAATATGTTGTCAATCTGACACAGTATACCCCCCAAAAAATCCCCATATACAGTATACGGTATCTACTGTTGCGTCTTCTGAAGTTATGTTTGTACAGTAACTCTACACACTGTGATCTGCACAACCTTTCAGGACTTTCTTCATTTGTCATGCTGCAGTGTCTATCATCGAACTAATCTACAGTAAAACTGACTCAATCGTTAGACTGCACATGAGAATGGGAAATGAGGGAGACAGGCCCGTGGTGAATTTACAGGCAATTAGATCACACTTAATTAAGCAATAATAAACACTTGAGAGAGGAGAATAGAGGGAGAGAAGGATGGCTGGATGGAAGGATGGATTTTGCTTTGGGCCTCCGCACTGTCTCTGAACGAGTTCCCCCACAGAGTGTTTGTTTAACATGCCGGCTGGTGGTCTGGTGTGTGTCATTGCAGAGCAGCATGTGGAGAGACGCACAAGGCAATGACAGAGCTAATACTCTTATTCATCACACTCCAGAGACAAGGGAACACACTGTGTTATTAGCCATCTTCATCTGGATAAAGCAAAACATCTGTCATACCAACAACCGAGGCTCAGTGCAGCAGCACAACACCACCCATACCCCCCACACAAAGATGTTCTATGTCATGTTTTCTATGACAAGATAAGGTTCTTCTGTAATGTTTAGACAAGATATCAGTTCAGTTATGAGTCCTTTTTGATCTTTTCCTCTGAATCACAAAAAAAAAACCCTTTTGAATCATATCACATGTTTTTGAAAAAACAAACAAAAAAAAAAAAATCCCAAGCCTGTATGCTGCCTAACACACAAATCCAACAAAAACAAACAAATGTGATTTGGATGCAACAGTATGCAATATGATGGATGGACTGTTTCAAACCTGATGAGGTTTTTACTGGATAAAACACAAGCTTGATCCTCCTGAGTATAGTTCAGACTTAACTTGTAACTGGTATTAACCTCAGTTACAGTCTCCATAGCAACCATAGAGGATGTTTCACACAACATGGCAACGTGAGACTCACAGTAACCTTTGGCCTTGTTGTATCAGGGTTCCTGACTCATAAGAGATGGAGATACAGATCACAGAGATATACACTGATCAGCTGGATAAAAGGGCCTCGTTGTAATTCAAGAAAGTGTTGATTGGCTTGTGTGTTTTGGGAAGACGGGCATTACTAATCAAATCTCGTTTCTTAACCTCATTAGCGGATGCTTAAGCAACCTGCTGTCACCTAATGGCTACTAAAAAGTCTTTGTCCCTGTTATAGAAATATAATATAATGACCCCAAATCTGTCAAGTCTCAACTGTCTAATGAGAGCTACAAAAACAGAAATGAGGACGAGAGCAGATCAAATGGTTGGAGGTGTCACTGCTGTTTGAACCAAAACATAATCAACAGTTTTCCATTTCAGTCTGACCTGTTGAGACATATAATTATTTGACAATTCAGTAATTTCAAGATATTGATCTTGACAGATTTCACAATCAAATGCACTCCTTTCCTGTTTTTTTTGGTTTTGTGGTTTAATGGAAAATTACTGATTATCTAGTAAATATGGAACATAAAAATATGGATTATGTAAAGGTTCATACTCATAAGTACATATAAAAACATTCTAACAAAATTTAGTTTCGAGGTTTGCTTGGTCATTGTATCTGACAGTAACAATAAATATCTCTTAAAAAGTACTTCTTTCATTTGGAAATATTAAAAACCTGAATACTACTACTACTACTACTACTACTAATAAAAATAAATAAATAAATAAATAAATAAATAAATAAATAAATAAATATTATTATTATTATTATTATTATTATTATTAACCCAAACCCTATTATTATTATTATCAATGGTTTGATTTTTTTTTAATGCCTGGATATCACTTCAGGATTGGTAATGGTGCTTACAAATAAATATGAACAAATAGCAGGTATTACATTTCTGGAAACAAGTTTCTACCATTTAAACACAAAATAAAACCTCTGTTCTGTCAAAGTTTCTGTCAAAACAAAGTGAAAATTCCTCATATTTATGACAGTTATATTAAATTTCATATTACATATTCACCATCCATGATATCCATTCATCCATTATTTATACTGCTTTTCTGTCAGGGTTGTGGCGAAGCTGGAGTCAATCCCAGCTGACTTCCTCTGAGAGACATGGTACACCCTGGGCAGATCGCCAATCTATAGCAGGGCTAACACAGAGACGAACAACCATTCACACTCACATTCACACTTATGGGTAATTTAGAGTAGCCAGTTGACCTGACCTGCATGTATTTGTACCATAGGAGGACACCGGTGCACTTGGAGGAAACCCATGCAGACATGGGGACAACATGCAAACTCCACACAGCCCTATTCACCTGGCATGTTTGAAAAGAGAATCTTCTTTGCTGTGAGGCGACACTGCTAACCACTGCACCACCGTGCTGACCCATAATATACTGAACATTAATTTTCCCAGGAACTTTCTTTAATATGCTATTAACACAGCTATCCAGAACTGACCCCAACTCTATTGCTCTGTCACCATCTCCACTGCCTACTTTCTTTCATTCTTTAAAAACTGAAAGGAGAGGAGACATTCTCTCTCTCTCTCTCTCTCTCTCTCTCTCTCTCTCTCTCTCTTTCTCTCTCTCTCTCTCTCTCTCTCTCTGAACCCGCATGTTTGGGTTAAAATGACCAGTTGAGACCTTGTAATAATTTGACAATTCTGTATTTTTTAAGAGATTGTGCTGTACAGCTCAGACAGACAATAAATAATCCAGGCAATTTTTGGTAATTTCTCTTCAAACTTTTAGAAGTTTGAAAAAAATGAAAACATCTGCTTCATACTTGGAGCAAAATGAACATTCAAAATATTCATTCCTAGATGAGCATTTGATATATTTTTTTTTTTTATAGTTATTCAGTGTGTAAAGCTTTTGTCTAAACCTGGCACTTGTCCAACTGAAGCCATCTCTCTCACACCTGCTGCCCAATCACAAGAAGTGCATTATGGGGCTGCCATGGCTCTGTCAGTGCCAGGAACCCTAGTTGGATCTGGACGCTAGCCAGAGGAGAGAGAGTGCAACACTGACCTGCACCTTCTGCGCCCGTCGCTTGTCCGCTCTTTGGTTCTGGTGGTAAATGCGGCTGAAGTTGGAGACAATAACAGGGACAGGCAATGCGATCACCAGGACACCACTCAGAGAGCAGATTGAACCAAATATCTTCCCTGCTATTGTCTTAGGAACCATATCACCATACCTGCAAGAAAGTGGGAGAGAGAGAGAGAGAGAGAGAGAGAGAGAGAGAGAGAGAGAGAGAGAGAGAGCGAGAGAGAGAGAGAGAGAGAGAG
>JAOVYU010000037.1:7825533-7839005 GCA_025674565.1 Synodontis membranacea | reverse complement strand
AAATGTTTCAGATCTTTGAGTTCAGCTCCTGCAAAATGGGAGCAAAACCGAAAGTGTCGCGTTTATATTTTTGTTCAGTATATTTCTAATATTAAGGAACACCTGTGAGACAGATTAACTCCTGTTATCAGTTACCAAAAAAATCCCATGTCATGTTACAGAGGAATCGGAAAACCTACTGATACAAAGCACTAACACTGTAGACTCCTTCCATCAATGTTAATAATAATAAAAACCATCTAACTTGTTAGAGAAAGCTTCACAATATGAATTTTGTTAAAAGATTTTAAGCCATTCATTATCAACCTTAGTTTATTTAGAGAATTCACCGTACAACATCCTGTGACTGAATTGTTACTACAGAAATGATAAAGTATTAGCACAAGTGCATTACTATACACCTGTGATTAAATAACGACAGCTGAATTGTGTTTTCGTTTATTATTACAGTCTCTCGTGGAGGCAGCAGATTACGGATGCTACTTCAGAATCCATCAGCGCTACAATCCATACTATGATCTGAGATTGTGGATAAAACACGTTTTCAAGTGTAATCTTAAACAGCAGTTTATCTGGCTGTCAGTCCAAATATATTAGTCATACTAAATTTTAGATTTTTCTTTTCCTCCCATATTTTGCCTTTATTACTGCTTATTTGCCTTTATTACTGCTTACTGCTTTATTATTGCTTTATTACATGTGCTCAGTGCACATGCTCTTAGTCTGTTCTTTCCTTCATCCATCCATGCAACCATTATCTGTATACCGTCAGGGTCACGGGAGAGCTGCAGCCAATTACTTTGAATGAGAGGCGGGGCACACCCTGGGCACGTCACCAATCTTTCATAGGGTTAACACAGAAATTAACAACCTTTCACACTCACATACACACCTATGGGCCCTTTAGAGTAGCAAGGTGACCTAATCCTCATGTGGTTGGGCTGTAGGAGAAAACCGGAGAGCCTGGACGAGCACACGCAGGCACAGGGAGAACATACAAATTTTGCACAGAAAGACCCCAGTTGGCCAGAAGGGTCAAACCCAGAACCTTCCTGCTTTGAGGCGACAGAGGGAACTGTTACGCCACCGTGCCATTCAATGCTTTATATGTGGATGGGGAATTTGTTTTGAGTAATATGTAGGGCTTCCATCTAAAAGTGAACTCAGACAGTCGATGAGGGTTGTCTGATCTCTGGAGTTTTACTCAGACTCATATTGAAGTAGCTGTATTGAAAAGAAAATCCATCCAAAAAAAATAACATTCAGGGAACCTAAAAATATTATTTCAGTTTTGGGTTATTAACCTCTTACCCTCATCCATCAAGAAGAGAGAAGAAGGATAGAAGAAGTGGTAGAGAAGAGAAATGCAGCTATCCAGAATGGGAAAATGGATTTGGAATGAAATGTCTTTAATATCCCACAGGTCGTGACAGAACGTCCTGCTGGTGGGAGAGCGAGAGAGCAAGACAGAGAAAGGACTGTGAAATTATGTCTGTCCATCTGTCTTTCCGCCCTGTTGAGGACAGATTGACTAAAACGGAGAACATCTATCAGTCTTCTGCTGCGCTATATTTCTCTCTCTCGGTCTCCCGCTAACTGCCAAAATATAAAAAAATGCAATAGATTCAGATACAAAAGATGCTTTCCCAAATGTGTGTGTGTGTGTGTTTGGAAAGACAGAGAGATTTAAATAGAGAACAAAGTGTTGTGTTTCTTCATCTGTTTAGTCTATGTATGTGTATGAGGGGTGCAATGCAATATCTGCATCTGTATCTGTGTAGTGATGCAAATATCTGTATACGCATTTGAATCTAAACCCGAGAAGGATGTGGCCTAAACCAGAGGGATGTTTATGTGAATATTGTGCCTCCTGTTTATCTCTGGATTTATATCCGTTTAGAATACGCTATCTGTTCCTTCCAAATAATGTACTCATATTTGGTTACATTCCTAATTTAATACAAGCTTCATTTACATCTTTTTAATTAAACATTTTAAATAAAAGGGCTAGCTCATGTCACAGATGAGCCCAGGCGCTTGATAATCCCTCAAACATCCCTTAAACAGTTCTACACAGTTCTACTCAGAGTGAAGGGAAAAAATTATTTCCACTAAGTATATTTCAGGCACAGAATGGAGTGTTTACAGACCAGACCAGTGCAAGGAAAGCACTAAATAAACCCATAAATAAACAGGTAATACAAACTCACTGACTCCAATCATGAAAACGAAAGAGAGGAACAGAGATTAGTTGCAGTTGAAGCTATGGGATTTAAAGGTGAGTACAGAGCAGGACGGTTTAGCCAAGTGTAACAAATAACATGGCTTTAAAACGAACAATCATCAATCTTCCTGTTACTGAGCCACAGCACCCACCATACACTCTTAGAGAAAAAGTGTTTCCGCATGGGCTCTGATAGGAAAACACTGCTGTGGGATTTCTATATGGAACCTTTACTGGTTCTCACATGGGGACACTAGAAGAATGATCTTCTTTTAAGATTTAAATTTAGATTTTTTTTTTTCTAAGATCAAAGAAATATGGCTTTATCAGGGGATGATAATGTTTGGAAACTTCTTTGAGAGGAAAATACTTTTGTAGTGTTTCTACCTGAGACCACTAATGGTTCCCACAGTGGGACACTTAAGGAACCCTTAAAGCTTCTAGATTTATTTACTGTTTTTTAAGTGAAGACTAGCGGGGCTCTTTTGTTAGCAAAGGGTTCTTATCTTTCTACTAGGAAATCTGTCTGAAACTCAGTCACTCGGTTGCACGGTTGTACACAGATCCTTTAGTTAGAAAGACACAAACTTTTTTTAAAGTGACAAAAAGATCATTTGAATAATTCTTAGCTTACTAGCTGGGTTCTACACTGAACTGTCTCTGGGGGGAAAAAAAAAACTTTCTCTATGTTAAAGACTTTTTACACAGAATCTTTAAACGTTTACCTAAAGGGACAGCTGAAGTGCTTTACCGATTTCAGATTTTACCATTTTTTTCCCGAAGAGCGAAGAAAAAAAGTTCTCTCTTAGAGATTCTTTGAAATGTTTTAGGGAAACAATATGCTATACCTACACCTTTAAGGGAACAAACTGAAAAACCTGAAGAATAATACTGAATCTGCAAGACTTTTTAGATTGTTATATTACTGTATTATCATCATCAGCGTAAAACGATTGCATTTACAAACAGGCTGAATTTGTGGACGGTGATGTGGTACAGGACAAAAAAGATATCTGGTGTCCAAAAACAATCTGTGTCCAAAAACAACAAAAGAAGATTAAACATGCTGGGTTGGAAGAAAGCTAGCAGCTAGTAATAGCAATGTGCTTTCTTTTGGGTGATTAATTTCCTCTGAAATAACTATCTTCCATAGGCAAAACACTTTGAAATTGAACTCAGTTTAATGCAATTGAATTGGCATAAAGTTTCCGTGCAATAAACACAGAACCAGGGACAAATGCTTTCAGCATATTTATGCTATCAACCCAATTTAGTCACTGCCAATTCTTACAAGATAGGAGAGTCTCCCACGTTACATGACGGCTACCAATCTGGAAAGTCATTAATGTTTTTACTACTCTTTAAAATGATTGAGGATGTGAAGGGGAGATTAGGGACATGGGTTAACAGACACTCATAATTAGCTAGTGTTGCACTGATTGACAGTAAACCACAAAGCAGGCCCATTCATGCTTTCTTAAAGTCCTAGACTTCGATAGCTGTGGCTTTATCAGGCTTCGGCTTTTTTAACCAAGGCTTTGTCACAGCCTTGGTTAAAAATCAAAGTAAAACTGACCACAGCCTGAAAATGTCTGCTGGATGGCATGAAAAACCTGTCTTGTTTCAACTGGATGGAGGAACAACCGTAATAGCTGAAATTTTGGATTAAAAAGTCTATTAATTTAGAAAATGCCCAACATTTTCTATTGGGTTTGGTCTTGGATCCGGAGCCTATCCTGGCAACAGTAGGTGTGATTTGGGAATAAACCCTGGATGGGATACCAGTCTATCTCAGGGCATCATGCACTCATACACATATTCAATTTAACAAATGAGCCCAAAACATTATACTTAGTCCCTTATTTATTTGGGAAAATGATCCAATATTCATATCTGTGGGTGGCAAAAGTATGCAGACCTCTAAGATTAGCAGTTTGTTTTTAGATAAAATTAGAATCAGGTGTTTTTAAGAGTCTTCTCAACACATTTGTTGAAGTGAACCATGGCATAAACAAAGCAGATTTTTGAGAGCCTTAGAAAGAGCACTGTTGATGCTCATCAGCCTGGAAATGGTTACAAAACCATCAATAAAGAACTCTCTTAAAATTCAAGACCACTGTTACCCTCTCCGGGAGTAGTCAGCCAACAAAAATCACTCCAAGAGCAAGGTGTGTAATAGTCTGCAATGTCTCAAAGGAACCCAGGCTAACTTCTAAGCAACTAAAGGCCTCTCTTAAATTGGCTAATGTTAATGTTCATAAGTCAATGTTCAGGACAACACTTAACAACAATTGTTTGCATGGTTGGGCTGCAAGGAGAAAGCCACGACTCTGCAAAAAGAACACTGCTGCCTGTCTATAGTTTGCTAATAACCACAAAGATGAATCAGAAGGCTACTGGAAAAAAAATTGTGGATGGATGAGAACAAAATAGATCTTTTTGTTTTAAATAAGTAACATACTTGTTGGGGAAAGGAAACGGTTCATTCCTGCATAAGGACCTTATCCCAAGCGTGAAACATAGTGGTGGTAGTATCATCAATTGGCCCTGTTTGCCTGCACCTGGGCCAGGACGGTATAATTTAATATAATTCTGAATTGTTAATCTCAAGTGAATGTAGGTCATGCAGTATGACAACAACCTTATACACACAAGTCATTCTATCAAATGGTTTAAGAAAAATAAAATAAATGTTTTGGAATGGCCAAGTCAAAGTTCTGACCTTAATCCAATAGAAATGTTGTGCAAGCAGTTCATGTGAAGAAAATCAGAAATAAAAGGAGAGAGGAATGGACTAAAATTCCTCTAAGCCGTTGTGCAGGACTGATCAACACTTAGTGGAAATCTTTGGTTGCAGTTATTGCTGGACAAGGGCCCTGAAAACAAAAGTTATAACTTTCATGCACCACTGTAATTTTAGCAATGAAGTCATGTGTTGATGGTAAGCTAGATATTTTAATGTTAACATTTAATGCATTTCAGTCCCACCTTTTTTTTTTTTTTTTTTTAAATGCAGTTGCATTCATAGTCCTGAAAATAAGAACTGGAAATGTGATGTGATTTAGCACCTACCACAAATTTCCCATGTGATTCTCTTGAAACAAAAGTTTATTACCTCTTACGACAGGCCTGTGAAGTGTCAATAAAATAAAGCTGGAGAAGAAGCCTCAGCTAATTATGACAGGCATTTCAATCTTCTAGAGAGGGTCCAGATTTACAATTCAAATTTAGGCACATGAGGTGAATATTTACTTTTGCATAATGGGCTAGCCACTAGAGTTTCATTCCTTTATAAAGAGGCTAAGTGTCATATTTTTGACTTTCTGTTTTACAGAGGGCTTGTAGTTTATAAACAGAGCCTTGGCATTTTTTAAGTGGATTACAATGAGGCATTAATCCTAATTCAAATTAACCCTGTATTAATAACTAATGAGTCATGGTGTAATTGAAATGCTTAGGATGTAAAGCCGAAAGAAAACACTACTGCAACAGTGGTAGTGCCGATCAGGAGAAGGTCTTACACACAGAATACACACTGTGTTAGAGCGGCAGTGTTGGAAGCATAGAGTAGGCACACAACTAATCCCCTGCTTTAAGAAAGAACAGAAAGAAAGCATGAGGGGTGAAAGAACTGAGACAGAGAGAAGGAGAGAAGAAATGCGGCTATTACAAAATGGTAAAATGGATTTGTAAAGAAATGCCTTTAATATCCCACAGGTCGTGACAGAACGTCCTGCAGTGTGTGGGAGAGATAGAATGAGGCAGAGAAAGCGAGAGAGCCTGTGTGAAATCTGGGCTGTCTTTCCACCCTGTTGAGGAACAGATTGACCAAAACTGAGAGCACATATTACTCTTTCACTGCTGTGCTCTGAATAGTAAGAGCATAACTAATCCCTGGCTCTACAGCATCATGAAGAATGCTCAATGAGCAAATTAATCTGTGTAAAATTTTGCAAAAGAGAAAAAAAAAATTTTGAATAATCCTGGCACACCACTGCTTTCAGACATACTGTACTCATCACTCACACATCGTTATAATTGTTCTCAGTGCCAAAACTAAAAAAGAAGACGAAGAAGCAGATAGGTGGCACAAAAAGGTTTTCAGGTTTTTAATGATTTCGGCTAGAATCATTATTCAGAACACAAAGTTCATAGCGGACCTATCTGTATAAGACTTAACACGTTGAAGGTGTTCTATTACTCAGTTATTTTTAGTAGGTCTCACCATGCTGTAATCTCTGTGCCAAAGACATTTCTATACTACAATATACTACAGCTATACTCAGTATCTTATCACAGTAAAGTGAGAAAAAAAAGCCCATCTTAATCTGTTGAAGTTTTTTTGATTTCTTTATTAATTACTATACACGGAATTTCAAAACACAACTGCACCTGTCTTTTATATGCATACAAGGATTTAACTATGATTCATCAGCAAAGGGATTACGCGAGAGCAAGCCAGAGTTGAAATCCTGGGAAGACTGAATCGACCTAGTTTAATTCCCAGGAAATGATCAGGTCAGCTCATGCTGTTTGTGAACAGAACTAAATATATTACCAGAAAAAGAAAGATATCATAATTGCTATTTATCCTTTGATGTGCTGCCACGAAAAATAGAGAATATACCGTGCCTATTATTTCTGCTCTTATCACTAAAGCTTCTTTCCTTTTTTGCTTTTTTCCTTTTGAATGTTTGATGTTTTTTGCATCTGACTTTTGTTTTATTGTTTTAATATTTTTGGTCGTTTGTCGAATTTATCTGCTGGCTGTCGGTTTTGGTGGAGTTCCAGACCCAAGCATGAGCGGCAGATTTCCCCTGGCCTTAATCTTTCATGCGCTATGTGTATGTGATCATTTTCAGGGAAGCAGAAGAACAGGAGAAATGAGGAGCAATTCAGAAATGAAAGTGCTTTTGGTGAATTCATGCCGATGACATGATTCTTTGTCAAACGAACGGCACGGTCCTTCATGAGCAAATCTCGAAAAAGAAATTCTTTGTAGGCAGAACTTTTTTGGAACTTCACATCCAGTGTCAGATACTATACTGTACTATACCGTACTGTAGTATACTATACTATACTATATATAAAATACTATATGGAAAGCTGGAACATGAACACTTAAGGTATAGAATAGTGCACTTTTAAGTGTTATCTGGTTTTAGACGAATAAGGTGAATAAAACTTCCAACTACCAATTTCTATAACAGACTGCAATAAAATGTGTGCTCCATGTCAGATTATAGATAATAAACCAGTGATTAAAGGAAAATACATATGCATATAGCTCTGAATTATTTATTTATTTTTTTAACTTAAAGTGGCCCTAATATGACGTCACATTGAACTGAGATTACGTTTTTTTTTTCTTCTGAATTTTCTGGTTATGTTTAACCATGGCCCTGCCATAATAATAGCTGCTCCTTGACTTTAAATTTAATCTTATGCTTTCACTGAGCACGTCACATTATGCGTTCTAATCTAGCTGATCTAAAGTCATGATCAACAAATTCATTTACACGTGCGATTTTTCTACAACAGAAAAAAAGGCAACTTCAGGCAAATTTGAAGAAATTTATTAAAGCATAAATCATAAACCAAATAAAAAATTTAAAAAAAGGAAACAAAAGGTTTCTAATTCTATAAAACAAAACAAGCGTATTAAAAGTAAACAGTGAAAAATAAATCAAGAGTGAAAAATTAACCAAGACATGTCACCACAGACCTAGTATTGTGAACTGAATAATGTGTACAGTGCATGGATGTGAAAGACTTGCAGAGAGTAAAGGTGTGTTATTCCACTTTTATCGAGAACGAGAAAGAGCAGTTGGTTTGCGTGAGTTCTCAGAAGCCAGTTAGGGGCGTGTGCATAGGCAAGCACCAAATCCCCAAATGTGAGCTGCTATTTTGGGTTCAGCCAGACGCTCTGCGATTAAAGTCAGAGAAGTCCAGTTGAGCACACACACACACACACACACACACACACACGCCACCAATGCAGCAGGAGCGCCATGAATGGCAAAGCACACACTGACCACACATTCACCTTGTCGTTCTCACACATCGTTTCAATCAAATCCTGACTTCTTTGAACAATGTTGTGTACTAGTGTTGCTTGGCAACTAAAGCCAGCGGGAAAAGAGCTCATACATGCTTTACGGAATCAGGAGCCTGAAATCACTAGAGGGTTTTCTGATCCTTACAGCTTCACATCGCTGTGCAGACGCTGCTGTAGCACCAGCTGGAGTAGTCACGCATTCATATCTTCAATATGAGGCATTGCTGCAGTTCAATACAATATTAATGAAAACAATTCACTTACAAGAATTCACTTATATGAAAACAATTCACTTACAGACCAAGCTCAGAATAACTCTGTTAGAGATCTCTTGACATTAGAGACTGGACCATATTGCCGGGGTTTGATTTGTTTCAAAGAAGTTGACCACGACCCTCTTTTCTCTTCGTCTTTCACTGGACAGGCTCAAGATAATGACAGAACCAACACGGCTATGACTCAAGACATAGAAAAAAATTGAGAGTTTAAGGTTAGGGTTAAATGTAAACATGTTTGCTTCAAATCAACAATTTAAGCATAAGCATCTTTATATACAGTATCTTTAATATGAATATTTGTGTCAGCTCCATTTTATCTGGCTTTTTGTTTTTTAATAAGAACTTTTAAAGAAAAACTGCCTTGTGCTTCTTTTCAAATGTTTCCTTTTTCACTAAGACTTTCAATAGAAAACTGTATTATAATCCTAATTTAAGTCCATGCAAAAAAAACAAACAAACAAACAAAAAAAAACTAAAAGATAATAGGACTCAAAGAAAACAAGAAAAGTGCACAGTCTTAATTTAGTCACTAAGGCAAATCTTTCTTTTTTTTCCTGAAAGAGATACTTAAGTTTTAGAAGCAAAATAAGCTGAAAGTAGGCTTTCTAGATTGTGCTTTGGACCACATCTTTACAATGACACAGTCATTGGTTGCCGGTTGTGTATTTTGATTGCAAATTCATATATATGTGTCTATGAGATGAAACTAATTACAGCAATGTAAACACCACTAGCACACCTGCTCATTTTTCCCAGAGAGGCGCATGTGTGTGAACTCTTAAACGTCCCCCAGGGAGTGAAGTGACTGTCACAGTGAAACAGCAGTGGCCTTTTTATTATACCACAAAATCTGTATCCCTGCTCTAATCTCTGTACTGTGACTGAGTCTCCTTGAGTTCAGTGCTACAGTACTTTAATCAGACACATTTAACTCAAAATGAAAATAAATAAATACCAAACATATAGCTACTTTTTGTAAGCAGTTTACAATTTCAGCACACTTATTTTTGTGAAGATTTTAAATATAAAAGTTCTTCTTATTCGGCTAAAATTTGAATGTTCAATCCAATAGAGTAAAAGACCACAAAGCTGGCCATCTATTGTATACATATTATATAATAATTTTATAATGCTAATCTGGCAGCAAGAAGGTTCCAGGTTCGATCCCCGGGTCAACCGATTGCCTTTCTGTGTGGAGTTTGCATGTTCTCCCTGTACATGCTTGGGTTTCCTCCAGGTGCTCTGGTTTCCTCCCACAGTCCAAAGACATGCAGATTAGGTCAACTGGCTACACAAAGTTGCCCACAGGTGTGAATATGAGTGTAAAAAGTGGTCGTCTCTGTGTTAGACTTGTTATGAATTGCCCAAAGTCAGCTGGGATTGGCTCCAGCTTCCCCATGACCTTTACTGGATAAATGGCATATATCATTAATGGATGGATGCTAATCTCTTTGGGTGTAAATAATTTTTCCCTCATTTGCATACAGAAGCTACAGTATTTACACAATTGGCAATGGACATACAAGCACTGACCTTGGTAGACCACTTCACAGTGGGTGTGATAATTAAAATCCTAAGGTAACATGGTGGGATCCCTCATTATGTAGAAAATGTCACGTAATATATAGTATTCATACATTTTCTCACAAACTTACTTAAAACCAAGCCAAATTTAAGTCAAATTTTAAAACCAAATTTTTAGCTTCAAAGAGATGAATAATTAGACTATATAAAAATTATGGTCAAAACTGAACCCCTACTCAAGATCACCAGAAGATAGCAAACACTTTTACAGAAAGTTAGAGAAATCTCTGTTGGCTATCTGGATATTTCAAAGTTTATGTCAAAGTATAAGTCAAATGCTAGGAATAAAACCCAACACAACATTTTGTTATAGGAAAATAGTCCACAGCTACTGTTACTGCAGTCGATTATTTCAATAAGTTTATAAGTGTTTTTGTTTCCTCTAATACCACAGCAATTTGACAATTTTAAACCTAGTAATCATGCTTTTTACCCACTATTTAATGTTGTAGAACTTCTGTGAGACACTGTTCCTGTTAGTTAGTTACCAAGAAACCCTCTGTCCTGAACACTTTCCCATGGAGGAAAACTTGCTGACTGTGGCAAAGCAATTACAGCGGAGACTCATGTCACAAATGCTAAATGAAAATCTTATAGCAAGCTTCACCACAATCAACAATTACGTTTTATATTGCGAAATAAAGCTTTTTTTTTTTTTTTTTTTTTTTTAAAAAAACATTTATTATTAGCCTTACATTATGAAAAACATATCTTTCTGAACGTAATAATTATGTATTAGAGCTGCTGTTAAAGAAAATTACTGTCTTCTGACCAGTCAGATTTGAGAAATCACGAGTGTTGTAGAATAAAATAAAAATATCACTGTGCTCTACTACAGTATTAGGAGAATAATTCTTTTATAATCACATCGCTCTCTGCAAGGTTATGGAAATACCAAGAATATTTAACACCATGATCTATGTGTTATGTTTCCATGAAGGCAGGAAGAAAGTATGTAAGCTCAGCATGGTATTTACTACGGACAATCTGAAAATCACAGAAGACAATACAGGTGTATGGAAAGACTTCAGAACACTTCTATGTAACAGCAGGATATACACAGTACCAAAGTAAAGTTGTTAGCACATAGCACATGGACATAATCGGGTGCCACGCCAAACACAGGACAGTGATGGAGGCAGGATGAGAACAGAAACAAAAGGACATGGCATGTGATGTGAAATAAAAAATGAAAAAAAAAAAAAAAAACATGAACTAACAGTTGTAGCACTGGGAATTTGTGACAAATGGGCCTCAGTAGGTATCCACAGATGACTAGAAGTGCATCTCCTCCACGTTAACTTTCACAGCGATAAGAGATGATCTGTGTGGGTGTTTCTTTATATCACACCAACCGATGACTCAGACTGACGATCTTTTGATAGCGCTGCTTTTACATAAGTCTTAAACATGAAGCTGTTTCCCAGAATCGCTCTTTTGTAAAACAGAAAAGTCAAATCTGCCGCAAGCTCACGACTATTCATAAAACCTGACCTTCAGTTCTAGACTGTTCATACTTATTTGTACAGAATTAAAGTCAAGTCAGTTTTAATTGTCCAGCCTCCAACAGACATTGACACAAAGAGTTCCACACTCTCGACAAGCAAAGAAGAGACCTTGAGAAGACTGAAAAGGGAAACGTTTACTCCTGTCACCAGCAGCAGGCAGAAGGACAGGCATGGCTGATAAGAACATGAGAAAGAACAGGCCCCTGAGCTATACTATTATACACTGCTACAGATCGAGCACGCAGCCTATATCGCTTCACAACACATACTTATTGGATGTCTGCCATCATTCAGCCTGCATTGTCTTGCTTTGATGGATATCCTTGTAGAGATGGTTCATTTTTCATTACTGACTATGGGAGAGCGTGTGATTGAATAACATGATAAAAAAAAACTGAATCTGTCTCCTAAATTTATTGCACCACAAAGGTAGACTTGTGTAGTGAACGTCAAATACTTAAGGCTCACTCAGCAGGAGCAGAAGCTAAGTAAAACCACACCAATCACATATACAAGACAGTGACAGTCTGAATGCATACTGCATTTTGTAGCGGGACACTGGGGAGAGCCATACGGGCTCCTTCTGCTAGCTCAGTAAGGACCGTTGTTATTAATATACAACAGGAGTGAGATTCTCTCTCCACACAGACGCACAGAGTTGGACTCTGTTCTTCACAGTCTTGTGGGGTTGCGAAGCTGCTCTACTAAAACTTTACGCACTCTGAAAAGAATCACTCTTTCCTCTCTCCCTCTCTCTCTTTCTTTTTCTTGAAACCATGGATCTGTGCTCATGCAAGTGTTTCAAGTACCTGCTCTGGTACTAACATCATAAACAAAACCAAACACAACCACCTACACCAACTGCCTACACACATACATACAAAAAACAATATAAACCTGCAGTATGTTTTTATGGCAAGCTGAAGTCTGAGAGGATGAAAATCAAAAAAATATTTCGGAGTCAGAACTTATATTTTATGCACTGTTTATAATTCACCTTGGGCCTCACTTATCAAACTGGATACAAACTTATTTGCAAATTGTTTGCAAAAGCATTTACACAAGGAATATAGTATTCATGAAAATCCAATTAGTTAAGTAAAACATTTGCTTCCTATAAGATTAACATCAGTTGATAAGATTTAAAATCATAATCTTGGGATATGAGTTACTGTGATTTGTATACCCATTGTCAAGTTTAATTAAATAGCTTATCTATTTCAGTTCTATCTTCTTCCTCTTCTTCTTTTGGCTCCTCCTTGCTCAGGGTCGCCACGGTGTCGGTGCATCATCCATCGTCCGCACGTCGATTTGGCAGGGACTTTTCCGCTGCATACCCTTCCTGATGCAACCTTCCCAATTTTATCCAGGCTTGGGATTGTCACTAGCACCACTCATTCTCACACCTACAGGCAATTTAGAGTCACCAATCAACCTTATCTACATGTTTTTGGACTGTGGGAGGAAACCAGAGTACCCAGAGGAAGCCCACACAGGCACTGGGACAACATGCAAAAAAGGGATCAAACCTAGGACTTATTCACAGCCCATCTATTTCAATTCCATTCCTGAGTTTAATGAAAATCCATTGTTTCATATTAATAACCTGAAAGAATTTAATCCAAACACATCCATAAATCAAGATAAATAAACCTTGCTGTTCAATTAGAACAAAAGAAATGCCAGCATCAAAATGGAAAAACAGCTGCAATGGCTGAGCTGCATTATTGTTAAGATTTACAACTTGTCCCTCTTAGAAGGCTTTCATTGTGTAGTTGTCATTATGTCATTTTCAGCTCTTCGCAAGGTTTTATTGTTTA
>JAOVYU010000037.1:7729810-7750361 GCA_025674565.1 Synodontis membranacea | reverse complement strand
TGTCTGCGTGTTGCCCTGTGGCGGATTGGCGACCCGCCCAGGGTGTAACCCCCGCCTCTCACCCGAAGTTAGCTGGAGATTGGTGCCAGCTCCCCCCGCGACCCTGAACAGGATTAAGCAGAAGAGAATTACCACATATTGTTGCACTATGGTACCAACAACTACTCCACATAGTTTTTGGATAAATTATTTGATATACATGGATATCCAAAGTGCTATTTGGTATATACGGGAATGTTAATTATCACATATTCATCTTTTACATTCTAGTCAGGTACCACATCTGGACTCATATTATCCAAATGTCCAAAGTAACAAACGGACATTGTTTTGTTTATCACACTTTACATTGATATAAATAAGTTTTTTTTTACAGACGCTTTGAACATTGTTGCGTTTGTATATTGGATATTGTTTCTGTAGCATTAACCTATCCTATAAAATGCTATGGACGTGGAACCGCCCTATGAAATAAATATAATAAAATAAACATAAAATACAAAATAGCAGAAGAGACTTGTCAGCTAAAGTGCTGTTTATTTCTGCTGCAACCCATTCACGTTTTGATTCTGAACAATTTAACAAATTTAATTGCGTTGTTTAATTATCAGGCTTTTCTTTTTGCCACTAGACAAGAGACTGTTTACTACAATACAATGACCCGGTGTTAATGTGTAAATGTTTGTGCAATTATGCCTACTGGTCTTTAAAACTTTTATTTGGCTCAGCATTTCATAAAAGTCCTTTTGTCATTTGCATCAAATATTGAATCATCTCCTTAAATTAGCAGTAGAAATTATATTGCTCGTCAAAATTATTCTTTTTTATGATCTTATATTTTAGCATCTTCTTCACGCATGGATCTACACTACCCATCGGCCCCTTCATATCATTTGAACCTGTTACAGTAACTCTCTCACAGTTCACCCTCAACTACTGTATGTCTCACTGTGACTAAGTTAGTACCGTATTTTAGTTCTATTCATTATTCACATATTTCTGTTTAACAGGTAATGCCACTGCCAATCAATGTTTATTAGTCTTTTATCTGTAAGCTTAGCAGGTTTACTCTGCCTTTAATAAAGAACTCACTTGGAGTCTCTTTAGGATCTTAGAGGGACCAGTTAAAAAGTTCCACAAAGATGTAGGTTCAGGTTTCCCGGTGAATTTTGAAATTACCCTCATGTCATCCACCATTGCTTAATAATAAAAGATTCTGATTTTCAGATTCATTCAGATGAATGTGTTATACGGTAAAGGGATGACGTAGATAACCTTCAAATAAAATGCTAACTTTTTTTTCTACTCAGTTTGGTGTGTATTACTTGTATTTTGTTGGTAGTAAAAAATGACGGAACTGAACTATGCAATACAGTCAGAAGTTTATGGAAACCTGACCATCACTCCCATATATGTTTATTGAACGTCCTATTCCATATTTAAGCCCCCCCCTACCCACCACACATTTGCTATTATAATAGCCTCTGCCCTTCTGGGAATGCTTTCCACCAGATTTTGGAGTGTGTCTGTGGAGATTTGCCCATTCAGCCACAATAGCATTAGTGGGGTCAAGCACCGATGTCGGGCAAAAAGGCTCGGAGTGCAGTCGGTGTTCCAGTTCATCCCAAAAGTGTTCAGAGGGATTGTTTTCTTCCACTTGAGTTCTTCCACTCCAACCTTGGCAAACCATGTCTTCATGGAGCATGCTTTGTGCACAGGGGGTCTGTCATGCCGGAAAATGTTTGCATACCTTTGTTCTAGTGAAGGCAAATTAAAACGCTACTGTACAGCATACATCGGCATCGTATAGAATTGTGTACTTCCAACTTTGTTTGCAATTTTGGGGAGCACCCACATATGGGTGTGACGGTCATGTGCCAACACACCTATGTGCATATAGACTATGTCCTTCCATCCATGGCAATGTCGCATGCCACAAATACAACAAAGCCATCCAATACACTAACGGCATATGATTCAATAACATGTCCTAATTGCAACGTGCAGGCAATTTTGTGCAATCGTTCACTTACACAGAGTCTAGCATTCATATGGAGGGCTTGAAACCAGCTGTCTGAACCAGGTGGCTTGTATGCTGCTATGATTCAGTCATGCTGAAGGCTTGTTAATAGAGGATGGCCTGTGTTTTCTTTTATGTTACACTGATATCACAATTTGGAAATGCACTGAGAAGATGTCTGGTGTATTCGACTGATTTTATGGGCCTGTTGAAAGGATGGCCCAAATGGCCTTGCCAGCACAGCGTGTGGTGATGTGTTGCCTTACCGAACAGTGATGCGCCCAATAAGTGGGTAATTAGCATTAAAGCTGTTGAAAGCAAGCTCATTTCAGAAGACTTCTTCTAAGTTAAACGATGCAGCTCCCTATTCCCGAAACCTTTCAGTGTTTAAACCAGCGGTTACACACTTAGGACACCCAGGTGCAAACCACACACAATCTTATACACACTCACACAGAGTAAACCTCTTCAGCGATAGTGCACTTACTGTAGGACACACAGGTGCATATCTTACTCTATAAGGCAACACAGCCACCAGTGCTGCTGCCATATGAGTTGTCTGTAAACAGAAGCGTAGCTCTCTCCAGACCTGCTCTCCCGTGCTGAGGAATGGAAAATTCTGCCCCAACAGATCAGTTAGCGCCTGATCTGAAATGCAACTGCCATATGAGGCTAACAACGTCACAAACTACCGGCTCTGTAGCTCATATGCTGTCTGGCTAAAAATTCAGAAGATACTACTGTGGCTCACTCCCGGGCTTTTAAAAACAAGTGCAGATATGTTATTAATTGAAGATATGGCTGGAATTAAGGGCGATATCCTACTTGAGTCATATTAAATGATATTATTCATTGTCTTTCGCAGACGACATACTTTGGGGGGGGGGGGGGGGAAGTTATGCAAATAAGAACATCAGAGCATGTTGATGATGGTGCCAAAAATAACCACACAGTCTAGCCAGACTGCAATGAAACCAAACTTTTAGAGTTCAGTGAGACTGTGAGCACCTCCGGAGAAAGACTTCTTTATTTATTTATTTATTTATTTATTTATTTAACAATATCAGAATCAAAAGGAGCTTTACACAATTTTTGTTGTCTATCTCCAGTTCACATAATATATCATCGTCAAACATTGCAAATGCAATTCAAAAAAGGGCAGTCTTTAAAGGCCTTCGCATATACACAGATTAAATAATGGTTTTAGAGCCATTTATTTTTCAAGCACTCCTAATGGCATGAGCTATGTAAACATATTTAGCTCCTCAAGCCCAAACATTTGGACTCAGCTCAGAAGAGCATTTTGCTTAAGATTAATGAATTGCTGCCTCTATATTAATGAATCCGTGCATCAAATTAGATCTGCATGGACAGTAATTGTTTAGCAAGGGTTTATTGCACAAAAAAAAAAAAAAACGGCTCATGTGCACAGAAGATTTTGCACTTGAATGTACGGAAAGCATTGCATAGAAAGTGCTGATGCTGCCGTTTATTGAGGATAAAAATCAATCAGATTCTCTGTTGAAGATCTGAATTTCAAGGTCTGAAAGTCAAACGCAGAACACATACACTGTGTGGCCAAAAGTACGTGGACACCCGGCCATCACATCACATCACATGCCCTTTCGTAAAACCATGGGCATTAACGCGAAGCTGGTCCTTCCTATTGTAAGAGACTCCACTCTTCTGGGAGGGCTTTCCGCTAAATTTTGGAACATGGCTGTGGGGATTTGTGCTCAGTTAGCCACAAGAGCATAAGTTAAGTCGTGCACTGATGTCAAGTTAGAAGCACTGGTATGCAGTCGGCATTCCAATTCAAGTGAAAGGTGTTCTTTGAAGAAGATGACAACTCTTGACCTACATTCAAGTACGGAATGTTTGCACAATTATTTGATTTATCTAATGGGCTAAGCAGTTTTTGCACAGGCAGCTTTAATACCAGATTCAATGTTTTTGCTGTGCAGGCCTCCTGCTTAATACCCCGATCTTCAGACTGCTCTGATGATGAGCGCCATCCAAATGTGGTCCACAGGATCAAGCTCAAAGTACGAATCAGTTCAAGTACTTCACTGTAATGTCGTATACCCGCTAGCAGCTCTTGCATTTGGTCCATGCGCACTCCTCTAATCTGTGATACATTAGGGGCAAAATCACTTGCTCCTCCTTTTTTAATAGATCTTCTGCCCATTTCTGCTCTCGTAGCAAAGATGCTATACTTCATACCCCTCATTCACCTTTGCTCACAGATTATGTTACCTGCTCCAGTTTTGTCTTGAAGAGTTCCTCCTAGGAAATATGAGTATATCCACCTTCTCTGGTAAAATGCTAGCTTTCTCCTGATTCTATGACCTGCTGTGGAAAAAAAAAAAAAAAGTGCTTGTAGAAAATAGAAAATGCCTGCACACACGGGGGCTTGCAAGCAATGTCAGATTAAATTAGCAACAGTTCCTTATTTCCCCAACACCAAGCTAAAGGATCTCTTGAGGTCAGTAGTACTGGCATATCACTGTAGCTCTGTATCTCTTTTCTTGTCCGTTTACTTGGGGACAGGATTTCATTGATTTGGGTTGCAAGGGCGCCGTCTTTCTCTTCAAACAGCCCATTAAAGCAGGGAACTTTGGGTGTCTTTGGGTCATCAAACACCTAGAAAGAATTATATTGTAACGGGGGTGGGTTTTTGATGTTTGCCCAGCATGCTTTGCGCCGTCTTAACATGGCGGCCTATGGGGAAGGGGGCGTGTTCATGTGTTCACCATCTGATTAGCGATGTGTTGTGCTAGTGGCCTCGCCCCTGTTCTGTGTGTTTCGCTAAGCTTCCTAATAAGCTCTATGCTACCTGTTCTCTATTACATGCCGTGGTGCTGTAAAGGGGTGTGGTTCTCAGGGTGAATGTGCTTCCCATGCTGTACTGTTGACTGTGTGGTGAATAAACTTCTCCCAGCCATTTGCATTGGGCAGCAACCAAGCTCACTCGTATCTCTCCAAGTGTGTTCCGGCGGTTCGGGTGCAGAAATGCTACGATATCAAAAGAGTACAGCATAACGGGTTATCACAAGAATCAACATATGGAGAGACTGAGCTTAAATATTGCAGATGATGAAAAGATGTTTACAGCAGTATTTTACTTACCACGTTCCCCTGGTTTATCACCTTCTCTTCTTCTTGGCCCTCACATGAATCACCTCCCCAGCATGCTACAGCTTTCTCAACCTAGAGTCCACTGAGGCAAATTGGATGGCTGGATACTGCTGCATCATAAGATGGAAATCGTTCCACTCTGTCTTTATATCAAGAACGTCAGTATGGTCAAGTAGACACATATGTTACAGTTCCTAAAAAAAACTAAGTATCATCAAAGCTGTCATCAGGAAACAAGAACGTTTACCTACTGAGAAGCCCTTATGTCTCCTGTAGCACAGGTTTGCTAAGTTGGTGCTCTTCAGCCTTACCACAACAGCCCTCAATGGAGATTCTTCCTCCTAAGTGCTGCATCCATATTTGATGCATTGTTGACATACAGTATATTGCTACTATTTTCTCTTTATTGTCCCTACGTACCCTCTGCTACACAGGATCCTCAAGGTAGCTGTCTTGAGCTACACTTGTCCAACCAACAAAGTCAAGTGATACATCATTCACTCTTTCAAGTACTGTCATTCGATTTTCTGTCATTCTACTCATTCTCGTTCTATTTGGCAGGTATCACTGTATTTTCTAGCACATCCCTGGTCGGGATAAGGATTTAATACTTTTGTCGTGTCTAGGAATAAACAACATCTAATTAGAAAGCATTACTCATTACTGTAACCAGTGCCTCTGCACACTGTAGCTCACGTTACTGTTCATAGCTGACAGCGATTGAGTCCGATGTGGGCTTTTTGCTGTTGTTGCCCATCTGCTTTGAGATTTGGCACGCTTTGTGCACTGAAACTCTTCACAGTTGTAAGGAGTGTTCATTTGAGTTATTGTAACCTTTCCTTCAGCTCAAACAAGACTGGATTCTCCTTTCCCGTCTTCTCCTTTGCCACTGTCACTGAGATTATGTATTATATCATAGATATATTTTTCCTCATTCTAATATTTGATATGAACATTAACCGAGGCTCTTGTCCTGTATCTGCATGATTTTACAGTAATGCGTTATGCTTCCGTCATACACTTGGCAGATTGGATAGTTGCATGAAAGTGCAGATGTACAGATGTTCCTAAATATGTATCCAACTAGTCAACTTATCTAAACCAGGGGCTTCAGTGGCTGAAAAGTGCTGTAATGCTTTAGCTATACATTTATTTACTGCAAAGGGAGGTTCCTCCCTAATGTCAGCTGCCATCCTTGACTTTTCTACAAATCTTTTTTTTCTAGCCCTGGCAATGTTATTGTTGTAAGGTGCAGGATGCCATTGTTAAATCATCAATGGGACTTTCAGTGTGGTTCGAGAATGTTATTGTAATGTACATGCGATGCTTCTGCGTTTGGTCGTGTTGTGTTTAGCCCAGGTTGTCCGATCTCCGCAGTGCTGTTCTTCATGCAGTCAAAAGCACTATGGCTTTCTTGACAGAGATCAAGCCGATGCCTGGAATGTCTCATCAGGTTTGACATATTACCTGACTACACAACTATTATGTTATGGCATTTATTCCTCAGGGAATTGTTCTCATCAGCTTTTATGGAACACAGCCAGACTCCAGACCTTTGTGATACTACATTTATCTCGCTCTTTTTACATTCTGTGCGTCAAAGAGCCAGTCCGACTTGGAAGAGACAATAGATTTATTTCCCTATTCTTTTTATAGTTTAAATAATCCTTTATAATGTAGTTTTTGTGTTAAGTATTTTTGAAAGTAGACACCAACAGTTTTCACCGTTTGGTTACCAATTTTGGTACCCAGCCTTATTCTGCAACCTACTTAATATTTTTTTTAGAATTACCATCATCGTTACCATATAAACCCATATCAAAAATACCTATATCATAAATAACTTCTTGAAGGTACTTCCTCAAATCCTCGATAATAAAAAAAAAAGAGAGTGAGCTCGACATACATAGTAGCATCTTATAGTTCACCCATATGAGGTCACGGTCACCAGGTAATGAGTTTGCTATTGGTACTTGACATGGAACTCCGTTGGTTCCAAAGGAAATTGCCATGGCAGTCTGGGACAAAATGAAATATAACCTTGGCGGTAAGAAAGGCTTGTTTCATAATGTTATTAAAACATTGATCATGCACCATTAACAGTTAGACAATGGTAAATGGTAGTGTTCATTTTCCTACAACTTTGTAAAAAAAAAAAAAAAGGTTAGAAACAATCTTAGAAACACCCTGAATAAAAAAAAAAAAAAAAAAATACTGAAACTTCAAAAGTTCCTGGATGCAAAATGTTCAGAAAAAAAGTTCTAACCTATATTTAGCTCTAACCTAAGTTTAACTTTTATTTTACTCGAGGTTACACAACTCCAGCTAGTACAGTTAGAGGCAATCTAACTCAGCCACCTAACCGTTTATTGGGTTTATTAGTTGCTATACAGCAGAAAAAAAAGAAAAAAAAAAAATCACCAAACCACATCCCTGAGTTAGTTTTAGATTCCTGTCATGCAAAGGAGAGCTGTGTAATATAGTCCTGCAAGCCGATCATCCTTGGCCTGAAGGCTGTTCAGTCTCTCAGTGTCATAATGCAGTCTTTTTCTGTCCTTTGCTATGCAAGGCTGGAGACAAACACATCGAAATGCAGGATAGAGTGCCCTGGTCACGCGTCTGCCTAATTAAACAAAACCTCCTGGAAAATGAGTCGCTTTCGTCCAACTGCTTTTATTAATCAGTACAGGGGGGGCTGCTCAGGGATGATTGCTGAAGTTGCCTATGCACTTAGAACTCCATTTCAGACACTAATGAAGAGAAATTCTAATTAGAGTCAATGTAAGATGCCGAGAAACTATCTCCTGACTGCCTGACTCACGCTTCAATACTCCAGCACTCAGACACACACTTTAACAGCCAGGCACACGCTCCGATACTTTAATATTCTCAAATCAAAACACAAAAAATGCTAATATCCTCCATAAGGACACGTACGGATAGTTTAAAAACTCAGGATATGAGGTGTGGGTATTATATAATGCTTTCTGTTTCTCTGAAGGTCCCTTGGTAGACTTTTGAAAAAAAAAAAAAAAGAAATCTAAATGACACACTGTTATTTGTTCTTTTTGTCAGTATTCTTCAGGTTAAATAATCATTCCATTCTGGCATTTTTTTTTTCTATGCACCACTCCCATTTGAACCATTTATTTTTGCAATCAACATTTGTTACATCCCCCCGTTGCTGTATTTGCGACTGCACGGTTCCACTCTGTCTCTCCAGAATTCTGATCACCTGTTCATCATCTTTTCACTCCAAACACCACAGCCTATAAATAAACCGGAACACTCCGTCTGTTTCTGTGTAATAGCAATTTCGGTGCCAACGGCAATTCGGAGCTGTCCATGTTTATTCCCAGCATTCCCTATTCATCTCGTATTGTTTGGTCTTCAAGGACTGTTCACTATATTTGTCTGAAAATACCATTTACTTGCATCCCAAACTTGTATATGTCTCAATTATGTCAATTTATAGAGTTATTTATTTATTTACATGGGAAAGCATGCATGTTAAATTTGCTAATGACAGGCTATTTTCTGTGGAAGTTGAAGTTTAAATGACAAACAGTTATAAGCATGAAGAGGTGTCAAGATCTTGATTAAGCTTGCCACTGAGGAAAAAAAAAAAAAAAAAAACTTAATCAAGGAAACAAATTGAGCATGAAAGAGTGGAACAAATTGGAATGTGGAGTATACCAGGGCATAAGAAGCTCAATGAGTGTGCAGCAATGTGGCTGTCAAAATGTGATGATGACAAAGAAATGCAATCACCCAGGATGCAACACAGTCTTGATACTTGACCGTACCAGTAAACTGATCGCATTGTGGTTGTGTCCACCGTCCCCTTTATTAGGAACACCAGTACACCTGCATATGTATACCTGCACCTATTCATGCAGTTCATACCCAAAAAGATTTTTTTTCCCGCAGTTTTTTCCAGTCTTTGTGGTGATTCTGTGCCCGTGATAGTCTCAGATTCATATCCTTGGCTGACAGGAACGGAACCCAATGTGCCGTTGTAGCCCATCCACCTCAAGGTTTAATCTTTTTGTGCGTGCTGAGGTGCTTTTCTGCTCACCATGGTCGTCAAGAGTGATTATTTGAGTAACTCTATCCTTCCTGGCAACCCGAACCAATCTGGCCATTTTCCTCTGACCTCTCTAATGAACAAGGTGTTTCCACCCACAGAACTGTTGCTCACTCCATGTTCTTTTTTTTTCTCTCTTTTTTTTTTTTTTGCAGCATTCTGTGTAAACTGTAGACACCGTTGTGTATGGAAATCTCAGCAGTTTCTGAAATACACAAACCAGCCCATCTTGTACTGATCAAAGACACAGAGATCACACGTTTTCTTCATTCTGATGTTTCATATATATATTAACTGAAGCTCTTGACCTGAATCTGCATAATTGTTTTGCGTTGCACTGCTGCCACATGATTGGCTGATTAGATAGTAACCCATGAACAGTTGTACAGGGTATAGGTGAATACATAATACATGTTCTAATCTGATGCAAATACAAAAGAGATGCACTATTATTATTATTATTATTATTATTATTATTATTATTATTATTATTATTATTCATTTTTAAGAAAGTCTGCCAGAAGGCATTTTCTTGGGACTAGAGGTGTGCATAACAACTGGGATTCTGTTCCACGGGATCCAAATTCAAGATTCAAATCCAATTTGGAGAACTCATCATTCATGAGAGACACTATCTCGGAATTATTACTGGCTTAACTGCCTGCCGTTTTACAAGGACGTCACCTATTTGTGGCAAAGATTATATAAATATCAAGACAGAGTACATATTTACCCCCTTTTTGAGCTGAAGAGGAGATGATCTCAGCTAAAGAAACAAAGACACATGCCCAAGCAGTAGCCATGGCAACCAGTCTAAAACACACACTGACTTTCAAAGGGGCTGATGTTGTAGAAGAGTATTTGCGGAGCAAAAAAAAAACCCCATTTTTTTTCTCTCATTTCCTGTTTTTGTGCAAGGCTTTAAAGGAACTGCTGTATTTAAAACCGCTCAGAGAGTAAACTGCCTGCCGTTTATTTTTTTTTTCAGCCATTACATCCATGTTCCCTCCATTGCTCCTCCACTGGCTTGTTAATATGTTACACTGAACTGAGTGACATGCTTTATTCCCCAGTGAGCAAAGTGAGACGACTGGCTAATTACGACGTAGCCTCAGTTATTCACACTGAGCTGAATGTGAAATATTCAAATGACGTTCACGTACACTGCGGTCACTGGTCATTAGACTACATTTATTCCCGTCCCCGAGGCCTCTTTATTAGAACCAAACAGCAAGAGCATAAATTTTGTGCGACGTGAAGAGTAAACACTAATGGAGATTTGTCACAACAATGATTTATATACGTTTTCATTTCCATGATTACTTTGAGTACATCAAGTAATGTTAATGATTATGCTGAAAACTATCAAATGTTCTGTGTGAAGCAATGAACTGCAATTCCCGCAGAAGAGTGGACCAGTGGGAACTCTGATATCGTGTCCGTATCTAAGAGAGAGCATGACCTGTGTGTGATTATCATGTTTATGTGGACCTTGTTGGGACTTTTTTCTGGTTCCCAGAAGGGAAAACTCAATTTTACAAAAATCCGTGAATACAGTCAGAAAACTTAAATAGCCAAATGTATTTTGCCAAACAAGTTTTTTGTTTGGTTACTTATGGTTAAGGTTAGGGCTGGGTAAAGGTTAGGGTTGTCATAGTTACAGTAGGGTTATGGTTATGGCCATAAACATGAATTGGCGGTCCCCACAAAGTAGAAAAAATACACTTGACATATTATGGTGCATCGCAATGATTAAGATAATTTGTCCTTTTCGTTCTTTCCTTCAGGACTGTCACCTCACAGCAAGAAGGTTCTGGGTTTGAACCTTCCGGCTGACTGGAGCCTTTCTGCCTGGAGTTTGGATGTTCTCCAAAGTGGATGTGTGGGTTTCCAGCAGGCTGTCCAGTTTCCTCCCACAGTCCAAAGACATACAGGTTAGGTCAACTGGCAGCACTTATGTTTGCCCAAAGGTGTGAATGTGAGTGTGAATGGCTGTACATCTCTCTGTGTTAGCCCTATGATACATTGGCCACCTGCTCAGGGTGTACCCCGCCTCTTGCCTGAAGTCACCTGGGATTGGCTCCAGCTCCCCTGTGACCCTTTGAAAAGCAGTGTAGATAATGGATGGATGGAGGGATGGATTAATTCATTCATTCATTAATACATTCATTCATGTTCTTGGATGGAGTGTTAATCCATCACAAGACACCATTCATGAATGTATTCACCCACTTCACACATAGGGGCAATTTAACATAGTGGGATGTTTTGGGGCGGTAGGAGGAAACCAGTGAATCCATGTCACTGAAGAACCCATGCTTTTATTTCCTAACCTACTGTATGTAGACATGCAGAGAACATGCAAAATTCACAACAGCTCAGGATCTAGCCAGAGACCTGGGAGCTATGAATTGGCAATTGGTAACCAGTGCACACATTTTCTATATGCAATTAAAAAAAAAAAGGTTCACAACCAGAGCTTGAAAACAAAGCCTTAAAAAAAAAAAAAAAAAAAAAGATAAAGAGCCTCACTCTCCACTTCATTCTTGGCTGGTTCCTGTATTTAATGTTCCTCCTGTTAAATAGCTAGCAATTAACTCAGTCCTGACTGGCCACGGGCAGCCAAGTGGAGAATTTAGGAAAGCTAATTATCTGCAGACAGTGCACCAACCCTGGAGCTAACCAGCTAAAGAGAGATACACGTCCACTTTCACATCCTAATCACAGGTTCTTCAGATGAAACAGGGCTCCAAACCTGGTAAATGTAAAATATATCTCATTGGTGTATTGAATATAATAAATGAATATAATAAATGAAAACTATACTGAATCACAAATGACATGAAAGATTAGAGTGAAACATGGTCAGGGATTGCGTAACTCAAATGGCACACATCGTTACTATTACTTGACAAGAAATAAACATTCGAACAAAAATACTGAAATGGAGATGTCGCCCTCGCTCTCGTTTTTATCGCTTATGATAGCACTTGGCGGAGCAATCAGTGGATAAAATCAATAGTGAGTCATAAGTCATTTTGCTGCCATAATGCAGAAGAGAATACAAGAGCTGGGGTCAGGCATCAATTAAGTTTGTTCAAACAAATGGCCTCTTTGCCACTCTGCACTCATTAAGGTCAGCGCTGTCACTTGACTGGGTTTTTACTAAAATAGAATAACACCTTTTAGCTAGATAAATATTCCGTACAGTCAAATATTCAGCTGTAAAAGCCCTAATGAAGGATTGACATTCAATGTCCCTTGGGCCCCTCAAGTCATATGGACTGTATGATAAGGACTTATTGATTTTTGGAGTTATTGATGAATGGTGTCTGGTCCTTCTGAAATGATTCATATACTTATAGGAACATTGATCATCCTGCAGATGTAGATAAGTCACACACCATAATCACACTTTATCAGGGAAGCATCATTTCTGAATATATGTACAAAGACTAACAAGGTTACATTTTCCTCAAGTGTTTATGGAGTTATTTGACACTCGAAACCAATACAAACACATATAAACAATCTAAAAAAAAAAAAAAATCTAAAAAGAATAAAGAGTTTCTAAAATTAAAATTGATTTGCTTTGATTACCAATGAATTATGCCCAAAAAAGAAAAAAAAAAGTACTTGATGAAATCTTAACATCAACAGTTAACTTTCTTTGAAGTTGTGAAATACGAATAAAAATGGAAAGGTTACTTTTGAGTCAATTGGAAGAGGTGATGAATAAATCAGTCAGTATCTGAATGTGGAGTCCAGCCCCCAGCCACCCATGGGACGACCCAGGATTTCATGAGAAGGAATTAATTAAGTTTCCTTATTCTTCCAATTCTCTCTCCTCTGAAGATCAATAGAGGACTTGTAGACTAATCATCGGGCCTTGCAAGCTCTGGGATTGATTTCTACACATTAGTGTGCATTAGTGCTTGGGCCCAGAGGTTTTTTTTTGTATCAGAATGATAAATTTAATTGATAAGTCTAGGACTTCAGTTGCTACAAATAGCTTTGCAACTAAGTCTCCATCAGTGAACAGTTAATAACATCAACAAAAGAGACTTCATCTTAAAACTATAGCAAATTTCTTGGCTACACAGTTGTACTTTTTGGTCATATAGTACACAGTAACAGAAGTGAGTTATTGCACTTCCTGGTATCATCCAAATGAAAATGGCTTCCGTTTTGAGTCTGGTTGCTAATTTGCTAAAAAGTAATTTGACAATTGACAGTTTTATGGCCATTTATGGGCTGTTTCCTCATGGTTTCAGTACAAATTAAGGAGTTGATTCCAAGTGTTGAATTTGCATTTGGTAGCTGTTCATGGGAACTCCATCAAAAAAACAAAAAGGCCACCATCAAAAAAACAAAAAGGCCTACTGTATCAGAGAGATGGCAGAAACTTTAAGAGTGGCCAAATCAACAAGATGGTACAGTCTTAAAAAGAAGGAATGCACTGGCAAGCTCAGCAACACCAAAAGGCCTGGAAGACCACAGAAGACAATTAAAGTGGATGATCGTACAATTAATTCCTTGGTGAAGAAAAAAACCCTTCACAACGTCTAGCCAAGAGCACAGTTGAGGCGGTACTGTTGGTCTATCATTGTCAAGTCTACAATCAAGAGATTCCTTCAAGAACGTAAATACAGTGGGTTTAACTTTTGGGTTACTATGGGTAACACTCAAGAAAAGAAAGGCCAGATTAGACTTTGATAAAAAGCCTTCCCAGTTCTGGAGCAAGATTCGCTGGACAGATGAAACCAATACTAACTTATATCAGAATGATGGGAAGAGAGGAGTATGGAGAAGGAAAAGAAGCATGCCACACTATCTCTCAAACATGGTGGACATGGGCATGTATGGTTGTCAATGGAACTGAGTTACTGGTGTTTATTAATCATGTGATGGCTGATAAAAGTAACAAATAAATATAAACATAAGTAAAATTAATGCTATATATAAATGATATATATGCTGCTAGCTATATAAATGCTGCAAAACTGATGGGACAGCACTTCACAGTACATGGATAATGACCCAAAACATACTGCGAAAGCAACCCTTCTTAAGGCAAAGAATTAAAATGTTCTTAAATGGCCAAGTCGGTCAGCCAAAT
Source organism: Synodontis membranacea (assembly GCA_025674565.1). Taxonomy (NCBI): domain Eukaryota; kingdom Metazoa; phylum Chordata; class Actinopteri; order Siluriformes; family Mochokidae; genus Synodontis; species Synodontis membranacea. The sequence continues at coordinate 7,735,997 of JAOVYU010000037.1, read as the reverse complement.
TGAGCATGATTTTCACTCACTGTAGACAAAACTGAGCACAGAAAGATCCACAAACAAACAGCAACTGAAGGTGACTGCAGTAAAGACCTGGCATGGCATCTCAAGGGAGGAAGCAGCATTCTGTGATGTCTGTGGGGTCCAGACTTCAGGCGAACATTGACTGCAAATGATTTGCATCCAAGTATTAAAAATTATGTAAAAATTCTTCACTTCAGTCACATCTTGATAGTCTCATTTTAAATACACTGTGGTTATGTACAGAGGCAAAATTGTGTCACTGTCAAAATAATTGTGGCCCTGTTTATACAAGAAAAAATCTTTTTTTTTATTTTACGTGATCTGTGTTTAAGATTTAAACTGCATGCTTTTGGGAATCTGAAAGGTGAGCATGCAAAAATTAATAAGGATTACTATTTGAGTCCTATTATTAACGGTGAGTCAGAAAATTCAAACCAGATCTGTATTAGATGTTCTTATGTATTAGTTATGAAACTTAGCAGGTTAATTACCCCGATATGCAAAGATACACACATGCACACCGGTTTTCCCTCTTAGCTCATGCTTTCTCTGTTTATCCCATCATGGTTTTCTCCTTTGGTAGCCTGGACATACAGGTCAGCCATTTTCACTGTACACCCGTGTCCCCTACACATCCCCTTACACGCAGCCAAGTCCCAGCACTCGCTAGTAACCAAGCAACCTTTCATTACAGCTCCAAAGCCTGTGTGGTGGGTCTTTTCATTCCAGTCAAAAGATGCAATCACAGCGTGCCTGAGAAGCAGTAATTACCCAAAACATGCTCCCACACCAGCCAGAAGTTAAAAATCTGTTAAAGCAACGATCAGCTAGAGGCACTTAAACATGGTGTTGTTTCTCTTGTTTGCGACAATGAAGGTCAGTTAGATATAAATAAATGGGGTCCTGCTGCAAGGTGCATCTCTTGCTTACATTTTAAAGGACATGGTAAGTCAATATTCATTATTTTAGAAGCTGTGAAGAAACCATTTTTCTTTATAATTAACAAGGTTATTCATTAAACAATATATTTACTATACAGTTTACCTTTCCATCATATACTGGTTACTCTATTATATAATCTAGCTAGGTGTGATTATTTTACATTAGAGTTCTTGTCATAAAGTAGTCGCTTGGCACAACAACTAGAATCTACAATCAAATCCTGTCAAGGTGGACGAATTTGACATTAGGGACATTGGGACATAGAAAGTGAATCAAAGAACAAGTATCTGGCCATTTGCATGGGATATAGAAAGACATCTTATAACTCCGGCGTTGGTATGTCACCTCGGGAGCAACAAAGAAATAGCTGAATTACACGGCGAACGGCTTAGAAAAACAACCCCTATTGGAAAAGAGAAGAAATTAAAGTGAGAGAAGACGTTTTCATGTGCTCCGTTAGAATTTGAAAAAAACAAACAAACCTCAGGCTACTCAGATATGCAGATATACCAGCATAATCACAAAACTACAGATTTATAAGAATTCTGAACGGTAAAAAAAAATGCTAGAAACGGTGTGCAAAATTCCTGAAGAAATTTTGAGATAGTGCTAACATGCTAATGCAGTGCTAACATGCTAATGCTAACACCACCAGAGGCCACATGTCGAGGTCACAGAGTGTCAAGGCAATTTTCAGCTCAATTGAAGCATGTTAGCATAATAGCATGCTAGCTTGCTAACAGGCTAATGCTAACACCGCTAGAGGTCTCGGCCTCGAATCCACGCCCCAAAAAGTAAAATCTTGGAGCAGTAAAGCAGTCTCTATATCCATTTTAAAAAGTAATAGCACCCTCAATGCATTCCTACGGGATTTGGGGTGTGTTTGAGCATGCATAACGTCGCCATGGTAACACGCAGCCCTTAGAAATTTAACACCTCACTACTCCCGGTCAGGCCGAACGTTTTGCTAATTGAAATGCCATAGGTCTGGCGCACGGAGGCCGGGAGAGACGTCTCGTTCCGTCCCATTGAAAATGAATGGGAGGAAAGAGGGATGAAAACGAAAAGGAAAGGCGGATGAGGAAACCAGGTGGTGGATTGTGATCAGGGGGTCACCAGGATGTGGTGTGTGAAGTTGTATGTGTGTACGGTGAACACTGAGGCCGTGAGAGACGTTTAATCCATCCCATTGTAAGTCAAGTCACAATAATTGGTACGGCAATGCATTCTTATGGGATTTTGTGTGTGTTTGAGTGTGCATAACTTCGCCATGGTAACATGCAGCCCTTAGAAATTTTACACCTCACTACTCCCGGTCAGGCTGATCGTTTTTCTAATTGCAATGCCATAGGTCCGGCGTACGGTCGCCGTGAGAGACGTCTCGTTTCATCCCATTGAAAATGAATGGGAGGAAAGAGGGATGAAAATGAAGAGAAAGAAAGGCGGATGAGGAAACCAAGTGGTGGAATGTGATCACGGGCTCACCATGATATTGTTTGTCAAGATTTATGTGTGTAAATCAGTGGGAGGAAAGAGGGATGAAAACGAAGAGATAGGAGCGGCAAACGGAAAAACGGAGTATTGGAACACGAAGAGGGTGTCAGTAGGAAGAATTGTTCTGTTATGTCGAACTCTGTACAATGAAAGCTGTAGCCGTGAGAACGAGTCGAAAATGTTCCCATGTTATTTCAATGGAATAAATGGACGGAAAAAGGGATGAAACAGACAAGTGGAGCGATGGACCCCTTATAAAAGTGATACCTCACCATTTCTGATCAGGCCGCACATTTTTCTAATTGCAATGCCATAGGTCCGGCGCATGGTACGACCGAAAAATCGGGCGGTATGGAAGAATAATAAACAGGATTTAAAAATCCTGTTTTTCGGCCCTCTCTCGGTCACCAAAGGTCGCATCGACATGTTCCGAATGTCCAGGTGACCGGCTCAACGGTGTCTACGAGTGAGAGCAGGTTGCGTGGTATTGGGGCCTTCGGCCGCAAAACCATGCCCAAAACACCTGTTTTTTTCCAATAGTGCGCTCCGAAAAACATTTTTTGGCCCTTTTTCGGCCACCGAAGGCCGCATCGAAATCCGTATGTCGAATCATGCGGTCAAAGGTCTCTACGAGTGAGAGCAGGTTGCGTGGTTTCCAGGCCTTCTGATTCAACTAAAAACGGTGTGCAAAATTCCTGAAGAAATTTTGAGATGGGTGTGCACCGTGCAGCGCACAGGGTACAAGGAGGCTTTGTCCGGGACTCGATCACAGAGCGACATGGCAAGTTTGACATCAATCAGAGCATGTTAGTATGCTAGTATGCTAAAAGGCTAATGCTAACACCACCAGAGGTCACGTGGCGAGGTCACAGAGCGTCATGGCGAGTTTCGGCTCAATCGGAGCATGTTAGCATGTTAGCATGCCTTCGGTCTGGAAACCACACCCCATAAACTCGACTTTGGACAATAGTAATATGTGTGTTGCCATTCAAATGAATGGCACGCCCAAAATAAAAGGCAACAAACAGTAATAGTCTTGCAAACAATGATCACAAAATGTGCTTCCACCTGTAAAAAACAAACGAGATCATTTATAAGTATATATATTCCTACCAAATATAATTCTAATTAAATCAGAGATAACATATATAGCAAAGCACAGTGACAGACACAGCCACAAGGTTTAAAAATTCTAATCTCACTGATACATCTTTGACTGTATCACTGAGTCCTTAAGAGATGAGAAGATGACTGCATATTAATTAAAGTGGCAGAGAGCCCATTAGTGCTAAGAAGAAATCACACCTTGATGGTTTATGGTTAACTGTAATGAATGGTTTCTGGACCAGCAAGTGAACCCCCAGAACAGCTTTGATTGTTTTTTTTTTTCCTTTAAAGAAAAACAAATAATAAAAGCATGAAGAGAGTAGGAGAGGAAGATGGTATAATAACAGCAGGGGTTTGGTTATTATCCCGCTCTGTTGGCGTTAAAACGAATAAAATAAAAGCGACATTTTCAGGAACGACTCATCAGCCCCCAAAGAGCTCCATTCTGCAGTAGATTCAGAAAGCCATGCCAGCAGCTTACACAGACTCATTAGCACGGCGTTATACACCCTATAAACCTATAAACACAAACACATGCACACACGACAGCTCACTAACAAGGAGGTATTTGGCTTCTTTTGGTCTGTTTACCAAAAGTTCTCTGATATCCTCTAAGTCTGTGAGTAAGATTCTTTCATCATAAGAGTGAGTGCCTCTTTGAACACTTTGTCTGCTTGTTAAGATGATCGTAACGCTGTGGTGCTTGCAGAATATCAGGCCCTAACAGGCTAGGGTTCATTTCTTTCCATTTTTATTTTTTTGGATACTGCAGGGCCTTCACCTGCTGCACTCAAAAAGCCTTGAGCAAAACCAATCATTAATTTAGTCCTTTTTTGCTGACGTTTCGCTCTGACAAGCTGAGCCTCTTTGGGGATCTGATTCAATAATATACATTTATTTAATACTGCAGGAGATTAGAGAAACCCTAGCCAAGATAACCAAATATTGAGACAAATTATATCTTAAGGTGTTTTTTATATATTTCTTTCTCAGCATCACATCGCCTCTGCCACAGACCCAGCGCTCCATGGACATGGCCACTGAGCATTCCTCTGCACTTAGGTCTCAGTCACATGACTTTTCACCTGTGCATTTCTGTTGAACTAAGGTAATTTATACCCCTTTGTTTTTTTTTCAGTTCTTTGTAAAGAACTTGTGTTTGCACAGTTATGACCAAATCTCTAGTTTATGTGTTTATGTGTTAGATATCCTTGTGCCTTAGCTCTGAGATTTTGACCTTTGAACTTGCCATAACCTGTGACACACCTGTTCACTAAGTATTTTAACCGCTGCCTGTTTTTTGGACTTTGAGCTTGCCTGCATGGAATTTGTTTGCCTGCCAGTGGTTTTGTTTAATAAATTCCCCCCTTCATTTACATTGCCTCCTGCCTCCTTACCTGAAACTCAGTAAACCAAATTAATGCCTGAGGCTATGAATGACTCTTTGGCTACAGATTTATACTTGCTACATTGATTGATTGAGATACGGAAAACCATTGGGGCAGGCACATTATGAATGTGAACTGTGTAATTGTTTTGCTTTAAGGGGATCCATTTAAATACTTCGTCGCTCCACTAATAAAATAGGCGCCATTATTATTTCACGTTGTCAACTGTTGCACAAGCTCAAAGCTGCGTCATTGTCTGTCACTGCTAACAATTTGGCAGATTTCTCAAGGGAAGTTTTGTTTGCTTTTTGCAATAAGATTCAATGCTAAACAACAATGACTCATAAAACCTCGAAGAAAAAAAAATGTTTATCCGTAATAGAAAGACAAATTAAGATGGAAATATCAAATACACTCACTGTCTACTTTATTAAGAACACATGTACTTGCTCATCCATGAAATGATAAAGCCAGTCTTTATGCACAACATCAAGCTTAATGCAGAACATCAAGCTGATACCGGGATCATGAAGTCTACAAGTCTCTGGAACTAATCACATCAAACATCATAATGGGTGAAAAATGTGATGATAGTGACTTTGACCATGGCATTTTTATTGGAGCCAGGTGGGCTGTTTTGAGTGATTCATGAAATGCTGATTTTCCTTCACAATGTCTAGAGAGTTTACACAGAAGACTTGTGAAAAAAAACAACAAAAAAACCCTTTTTTGCTGTTGATGAGTCTACTAAAAAATAAACCCTATAGGAAAAGTCTATTTAAATGGGGACAAATATTTGGGAGACATGGTGCAGTGATATATAAACAGTGCTGTAAGCAATGTGGATCTCTGCAAAATAGTGCAAAAGTGCAGGAATCAGGGGCTACAGTGAACAGAGGCTCACTGATATGGTCTGATCTCCCCAAACCTCTCGCATCAACAAGGCGTCTCCATCTTTATAACCGCTCCTCACTGGGATTTGTTCACTATTCTTTGTAAACTACTTACAGTGGGGCAAAAAAAGTATTTAGCAGCCACCGATTGTGCAAGTTGAGATGCACAGGTCAAAGATGAGAGAGGTCTGTAATTTTCATCATAGGTACACTTCAATTTTGAGAGACAGAATGTAAAAAAGAAATCCAGGAAATCACATTGTATGATTTTTTAAAGAATTTATTTGTATAATGGTGCAGAAAATAAGTATTTGGTCAATAACAAAAGTTCACCTCAATACTTTG
>JAOVYU010000037.1:7653952-7663990 GCA_025674565.1 Synodontis membranacea | reverse complement strand
CCCCCCCCCCCCCCCCCACCGCCCCCGCGCGCCTCATTCTGTTCCCCTATATACTCGGTATATAGACCTATTAATTTAATATTGGGTTTTTAAAAGCTATTCGACTTGGTAAGGCACAATAAGATATACACACAAGCTACGAAATTTTAATTAAAGGTTTATATTCAGGAACAATTAAGGATAATTGTTCTTGTTCCTAGCTAAATACTGCAATGTAACTGTGGTTTTAAGACTGAGTGAAGGACTTGATTTCTTCAAGAGTATTAAAGTATGAGATTATTTACATTTTCTTGCTTCCTTACCTAGTTATAGTGGTAGATTAAAGTCGTCATTTGTATGCGACCCCACATTAGTCTCCTCTAAAACATCACAAATACTACTAGCCTCCCAGTCCTCCCAGTCCTCCACGCCGTCACAGAATCACTGTTACAGATGGCTTCAGTGCTACTATCTTTTGTGTCTGACTGCCAGGGTGATTTCCTCCAGAACTAGTGAAGGCTGTATATCAAAGTCAACATCAGTGTTCATACCACATCCTAATCATGTATGCTGACAACCAATATCAGGTAACACTCACAATAATTGCTGATACTCCATTTTATTCAGGATGAGAATCAATCAAAATGCAGGTCCTGCTCTTTACTGTCTAGGAGAACCACTCTACATTCTGATACTGTTCTCTGGTGAGCATAAGAATCTCACAACCTTCTGATACTGTTCTCCAGTGAGATAAGAAACTCACAACATTCTTACAGTATACTGTTCTCTGGTAAGCATAAATATCGCACAACATCTCAGAGGGAGCACCTGTGAGCCCTCACCTTTCTGTGGGATAATAAGGGAAAGCTGGTTGGTGGGTGTGAATTATCCATTGGGGGGAAATGAGAGGAAAATCGGCTTGAGAATTGGAAAGTAGAGTGGATGCATAGGGTGCTGGGTGATATGCCAGGTTCTTGTGGCAAGTCCAAACAATTATAAGGCGCTTGACCCCCTCCAACCACTGCCTTCCACGACTAACTTGATGGCCAAAAGCTCACGGTTAGCTGTCATAGTTGCATTTGGCAGTCCTGAGGCATTTGGAGTCCACCATCAATTATGAACTGTTTGGAGGGATTGGGTTTCACCAAGAGAGGTGTGGAGGTGAGGTGTCTCTTAAGCTTCGCAAAGGTGTCTTCCAAAGGAATTGGAAGACTGGTGAGGACCTTCTGTCCTAACCTTCTGTCCTCACTTGTCATCTCTCAATAATTTAACTGCAGGAGCAGATTAAGGGGACATGGAATTGACACTTCTCTGACTTTATGAAGAGTTTGTTCTCCACTTAATGTTGGATGATCTGACAGATATGATGAGAATGTTTCTGGGGCTCGCAAGAGAAAATCAGGATGATGTATGGGCAATTCTAAGGGTGGTAAGGTGGTAGAGAAAAGGCTCAAGTTTGCTGAACACCTACCCAAAGTCATGGTATTTGGTTGGGACCAAAGAAAGGTCAGTGGGCTCCATGGGTGACTGGACATTGTGCAAACTGTTAAGGGAATGGGCAGAACTGAGGCAGTGGAGGTGGCAGTGTGGACTACAACTGTGTGATTGTTGAAGGTGTGCTGGGGATAACCAAGCACCAGGAGAGCCAGGGAGGAGGTGATGAGATTACACCGAATAGACTCACTGTGGTTGCTGGAGAGGAGGAGGTGCACAGTCTCAGCGTGGGAACTTACAGGCCAACAGTAAACCATTCAGGGCCCTAACATGCAAGGGGCAGAAAGCGACTGCAGGGAATTGCCAGCTTGTAAAGCTAGCCCCTAATCCAAAGTTTATTAGGGGAAGGAGAGGGAGAGAAGTTTGATTATGGCTGAGTGTGGCTGAGCGTGGCTGAGTGTTATGATGTTGGGGGACAATGTTGGGATCAGGTCTAGGCATACCAGGGTCCTCACAGCTACTGGTGAGCCTCCCCTTTTGGCTGTACAGTATCAGACATGGAGGAAGGAGGTGACTAGATTACCTGCAGTACAGCCATAGTCCTGCCCTTAGTCTCCTGGCATGCTAAGAGGGTGAGAGGCAGTCAACTGCAGTATGAGCCAAGTCTTTTCCTGTGATACTCCCAGTTGTCCAGCAGGGTGGCCACAAAAATTAGGGTGTCTAGTCCCTCAGGTTCATTCCTAGCCACCTTAGCCACCAATTCTTCCTTCACTTGAACTCCGCTGTTCCCGTTCTGGTTCCACCCTGCATCTGCTGCCAGCTTCCAGAATTCCACAGCATACTCTGCTACACTGCAGGGCCCTTGGCAGAGAGTAAAGAAATGCTTTGCGGATTCCTTGCCCCAGACAGATGGATGAAAGGATAAAGTAAAACGTCTATTACATTTGGTATCTGCTCTTCTATGATCTTTATGCTGTGATGGGAATCTCAATATCTGCATCCTTATTACACTAGCACAACCTCACTAAGTTCCTTTTTTTAATAGTAAGCACACAAAATGAGCTTTATCCCTATCTGTACAATTGCTAAATTATGCAAATTTTGTTGCAATTAAAGGAATAAAATATGTGCATTAAAGAAAAAGAGACAGTCCTTAACAAAGTATGCATTAGCCACCGTGAATTGATAATAAGAGCAAATGTTATCTTTGTTAAAGAGGCTGCTGTTAGATTAATTTCTAATTATAGATTGCACACAAGGCTTTTTGAATGAGAGCAAAGACATCTTCTGATATTGATCTGTTGAAAGGGTTAAAGTGATTCCTTATGCAAATCAAATTAGCACTGATGGTGTTTGAACCTTATCTCTTTACTGCATGCACTGTGTCAATCTTTATCTCTCTCAGCTTTGAAAAATAAGGCAAAGGGGAAATTTCCCAGTCATGTAATTCACCATGTTGCCAAAGCTAACAAGTATCTTGTATTACTGCTGCTTGATCATTGGTCCGATTTATCCTCAACAGCATTCGTGCTAGTACCATATCTGAGTTTGCAGCTTTAAAGATATGTACTGGAAAATATACAGCACTAGGGTTAGGTTAACCCTAAACCTAACCCTACATGCATGGACGTTTTGAATTTACAAAAAGAAATCTGTGGAAATTAGTTTATTACCTAGAGCAAGAATTCATAAATTTTGAATTAACTGACCAGAGTGCTTCGGGTTACCTTCTAGATAAGAAGGCAAATGGGAATAAATAGAAGGCTGGCAGCTGAAAGCTGGGTAAACTGAGCACAAACACAACAGGTAAAGTAAGATCAATTGTCATATACTTTAGTTTTTTTTAGAACATACAGACCAGTGCAATAGTTTGTATACCCTTAGATGCAAATGAAATCAAGAAGAATAAGAAAGTGTTTTTTTTTTTTAATAAACGGGCAACAATATTTGTTGAATTATCTATGTTCTTGTGTATAATTCAAATTATAATTCTTGACATACTGCATCTGTCATCACCTGCGAAATGTCATGTACTGCCTTTTTCAAATTAAGTTCAAGGAGAGGGTCTTTATTTTCAAAATATATCTTGTTACAGGATACACGGAAATCGTATTTGTGATATTCATGAATTTTATGTTTTTGTAGAAAAATTGTAAAATATAGATACAGATATAAAGTACAGACTTTTGTGAAGAATTCACAGAACAAATATACAACAGGAAAAACGCTGATTTTAGTAAAAATCAGCAAAATATTTGTTAAACATAAGGAATTTAAATGATTTTTTTTTTAAATCTACAAATCAGCACTGGTAGTTTTTAAATGGCAACAGCAAAATTATGTAATGCTTTGAATTCAGGTGCTTCTCTGATGACAAAAGGTACAAAGCCAATAGAAAATTATGAGCCAGGCTCCTGTTTTTCTCTCATATAGTCTCAGATTCAATTTTGCTCAAACACTGGAGGTACGCAAACAATAATGACCACTTGCCAGCTGGTGTCTGTCTAAAGTGTGTGTGTGTGTGTGTGTGTGTGTGTGTGTATGTGTGTGTGTGTGATTTAACAGATCCATAACCCTTAAGCACAAGCAAAATATCAGAGAGTATTTCAAACATTTCAAACAATGCACAGTAAAAGAAATTAATTCAGGGAGTAAACTCACAAAGCTGCTTCCATGACACCATAATCTATTAAAAAAAAAAAAAAAACAAACAGAAAGAATGAAAGAAAAAAAATGCCTAGACAGAATGATAGATTCATTAGTTTGTGATAAATGAGAAGAGACAGGAACAAATCTTCTAGGGAACTGAAGTGCGAGATGGAGAGAAATGCTCAATTATGAAAACGACACTCAAAAAAAAAAACTGACAATGAGATGTAGACAGCGGAAAATAGAAAGCCCTTTATTGAAAAATAAAAAGATGCAATAATAGCTGCTAACAGCTGGCCTACAGAGAGGGGTATGTGTCTTTTTTTAACCTACGCTATGTGTTAAAATGGTTACATTAGACTAGCTACTAGCTAGTCTGAGCCCTCATGTCATGAGCCCTATCTTGTTTTGTGTGCAATGCATTGTGATCAAGAAGATCCACATGTAGCCCATCCCCTGACCATAAACACGAGACATGCCTGCATGTATCCTAACCATAATCTACACATGTAGCTCCATCTCATGTGTGGCCTTGCCCCAGTCCCCAGGCTGCTGCTGGGTCTAGGCACAGCAGATCGACATTTCCGGGTTCCAGAGCACAACTCAGCTTATCAGAATTCTGTACAGTTTTTGATCAGGTTTTGCTACTTGGTTATTGTCTCTGTTTCTGCCTCTTACAATTTGACCACGTTTTTGAATCACATTTTGGATCTGTCTGTCGTGCTTGCAAATAAACATTTTAACCTGCAGTAACACACAGAACGAACAAAAACAGGCCACTTCAGTAGGAATACCTTTACCCCTGCTCAATCATGTAATTAATCAATCAGGCAGCAGTGCAGTACATAAACTCAAACAAAGCTTCAGCTGAAGTTCAAACATCAGAATGGAGAAAAAAATATGAGCTCAATGATTTTAACTGTGGCATGATTGTTGGTGCAAGACAGGCTGGTTTGTGTATTTCTGAAGCTGCAAATCTCCTGGGACTTTCACACAACAGTCTTTAGAGTTTCCACAGAATGGTGTGGAAAAAAAAACCTGAAACTGGAAAGTAGAAAGAAAAGAAAAGGCCATTTTTTCAACTTTTCACAGTTTTGGTGAGCCTGTGCCTCTTGTTCATTCCCCTTCTCCTGTTGTAACCTGTTAACCTCAATGTGTGACATCCTGGGCATTCTGAGACACTTTTCTGAATGTTTTTTTTTTTTTTTTGAGCTATCAAAGCCTTCCTGTCAACTCGAACCAGTCTGGCCATTTTCCTCCGACCTCTCTCATCAACAAGCCATTTCCACATGCAGAACTGCTGGCTCACTAGATGGTTTTTGTTTTTCTCACCATTCTGTCTAAACTCTTGACACTGCTGTGCGTAAACATCTCAGGAGATCAGCAAATTCTGAAGTAGCCAGCCTGGTACAACAACTATGCTACTGTCACAGATCTCATTTTTCCCCATTCTAATGTTTCTTGTGAACTCTCTGAAGCTCTTGACATGCATGTACACGATTCTAAGCACTGTGCTGCTGCCACATGATTGACTGGTTGGATAACCGCAGGAATGAGCAGTCATACAGGAGTTACTATTAAAGTACTAACTTTAAATATGTTTGATAATGCCTGTGTTTTGTATTGTTAACATCACTCACCCTGACATTAATTGCAATAATTCTCATTCAGTGCTGTGTCAGGGGTTTTGGGTTGGATTTGATGGGAAGTTTTTATGCATACATCATCAATGCACACATGCATATCATGCCCCACCTTTATTTATGAAAGAAGTCCAATTTCAAGGTGATTGGAAATACAGTACTGTAGCCACAGCCAGACAGAAGAAATTGAGAGAAATTGAGAGCATGTAAGAATGTAAACAAAGCAAAAGGGTCTGGTTTGATAGGGTCTGTGTTAAAGGTATAAGTATAACGGTATTATTCAATGTGAAACTTGTGATTGATAGATAATAGACGCTAATTACCTGGTCTGTGCCTTTTATCCTTTTGTATAGGTTTTATTAATTTAATTTATCTAATATAATCTGGGTTGCAGATAGTCTTTGCTGGGCTAAAGAATAAAATACACATATTGGACAAAACAGATTTCGTAATTAGTTAGACTGTTTCACACACCCTAAAAAAAAATAATATATATGCCAGCTGGGTGATGTCTAATAGTCCACAGCTGGCTGATGTACAGCGAGAGATCAGGGAATGCTGGGCCCAGTGGAGTGAACTATTAAGCATGGTGATTGGAAATGTACATCATTAACATTACAGAACATTCAATGATGACTAGCTGGCATGAGCTCACAGCGCACTGAGCAATTAACTTTCCTCCTCTTTATTTATGATGCCAACATGAACATTTCTCTGTCTATTCATGCAGATGGGTCTTATGTGGAAATGAAGCTTATATGAAAGTAACTGTTTATCACATTGTAAATGCACACACACACACACAGACCAAACCATGCATTAATTTGTAAGGTTGATACTTGATTGAAATCATGCCAAACAACATACCGCACTACTGGAGGCAGGTATGTGTTTTATGATTGCTGTTTTGCTTTATGGAGACATGTCTTTGTAATCAAACTGTTGCTACGTCTCCCTTTCAGCAATTAGCATGCACAGCTTGCTCCTGAATCAGACACCACAAGCCTGGAAAATGCATACACACTGAAGTGCAAAAGAATCCAGACAATGTGTTCAGAAAATATCACAAGGGAAAAGTGAGAGAAATGGGGGGGGGGGGGGAATCCGTAAAAAGAGGTGAGTTAATCACAGGTGATTAAACACATGATTGTATGCCTCATTAGCGCTTACCAAAAAAAAAAGCAAATAGCCCATCTGTATCATTTATCAAGTTCATCCTGCTAAATGGACCAAAGTGTTACTCCGAATCCAAATGTTTAATGTTTGAAAAGCCGTATTGGTAGTGATGATCACTCTGTCAGACCAAATGCTCACTCATTCAGCAAAACATAATAGCATGTAAAATGATGCTGACAAAATTCATTATAACAAATGAGGGACAATGGTGTAGTTCATTTGAAAATCAAGAGAAATAGATTCCAGGAAGAATAAGCTCAGTATCACATGCACTTATTACTAATGGTGCAGGGTAAGAAATCAAAAGCCGTATTCCTAAAATGTGACCAATTCACACTGAAAGTGATTTTTTTTTCCTTCACCTTTGCATGTATAATTATGTGTGGGAGGTTTCTTAATAAAATCAAAGTTGGTCACTCTTGGTCCATTAACCAACATGCTGATGCTACACAGTAGCACTGGTACAGTAGATTGTTAGTTAAAGGCCCAGCACTGACAATCTGCCACAAATTCTTAAACGCTTAAACCTCTGATCCCAGGCTGATATATCATGGCTGACCCCAACTTCCATAAAGGGTTTCTTTATCGTCACTTACATGCCATATCTAGATTCACATTCAATGTAGAATTGATTTACAGTCTAAGAAATGATCTGAAACAAATGTCATTTTAACCCTGTAAATAAACTTAAAGTTTCTGGAGACTTTGAACTCTGGAGGGCCAAAACATCCAATCCTATCCAATCCCAAATCACGCCTTGATCTTGCAGTAAGGCAGTCCAGGCTTGTTCAAAATCATTGATGAATAAGCGATCAAGTATATCCTAAGCAATCTATGAACACTATATAAAACTCTCTGTTCTCCATATTACAGCTATTTTTATTTTTTAACAGTAGAAAGCACTTGGGTGAAGATCGAATAGGCTCCAGTGCTATCTATGTTCTTAGGTTTCCACCACCGTAAGGAAAAGTAAGTGTTAACAGTGTTAAGGTCTTCATTATTATTTTCAAAAAAAAAATTTTCTAATAAACCATGAAGAAAACCCTTCTATGAATTGAAGCACCCAAACCTTAGACTTTTTCAGCACCACTGGTTGCTGAAATGCACAGAGGAAAACTGCAAAGTTGCTAGTACTGTATGTGAATAGTGCTTGCAGCATTTCATCGAGCTTCCTGCTTTACTCTGTTTTGAACCTTCCTCAAGCCTGGAAAGCTAGTGTGTAGTCAGCTGCCAAGCACTCTCTGTGCTTTAACATCAGTGGCTGCACCTTCATCCCTCCCTCAAGCAGAGCTGATCAAACACCTGAAGAAACATTGCTTGAATTGTGAGTAGTATTGGCTCTAGGCTGCTGAGAATGCTCAGTAGAGAAGGCTCTTCTATCCAGGAGAGAAAGGATAAAAAGCTCCTTCCTCGTCAGTGTGAAATGGTGACAGGGTAAGCAGTTGTGCAGAGCATGTTATTTAATAATTAAAAGAAAATCATATTTTGTATTTATCCACTGAGCTGTCATATTGCGATGCAAGGGTTCTTCAGTGTTTTTTTTTCCTTTCTTTCTTTCTTTCTTTCCTGGAGGCTGACTGGAATTGTAAAATAGGATTTTAGAAATCCTGCCGTTCTCTGACAAACTCGTATTAGCTTCTTTTGATCTTTTCCAGCTTAAGCGACTGGACAAACAATAGTTTTCATTGAACTAAGACCACCAACTGTAGGTCACATACCTCTTTTGGATAGACTGTTTTTCCTTGTATACTTTGACAAGCTAAAAGGGGTTATGTGGATCCATATTCCGTGTATGCAATAATAACAATAAAATCCAGACGCAAAGACAAACGCTGTATAAATAAAGGTTCCGATATTCGAAAACCAATAAGCATAGGTGAATAGTCAACAGGAACAATCCATGAAAGTAAACAGGAAAACAGTGGTGGATTAAACGAAGCAATGTTCTTGTCACCATTTTCCAATGGTGTTCATAGAAATCTACATAATTCATTGAGATCTGATAACTAAATTTGCTATGAGCAATTTATAACTGGTGTCCATGGCTAATTTCAATTTCTTCTCAGATGCCTTGTTAGACAGGTAACTGGCAGCAGCCATATTTTCCTTCACATAAGTGACTCTGACAAAGAATCAGTAGCTTAACAGTCCTATCCATCCACTAACACCCAACCTATTATGGAGCGATCTGGATCCATCGAAGCCCACCCACGCTCTGGCACACACATCAATACAATACTCTGTGAGCTTTCAAAAATAGCTTGTGTAATTGCTTTGAGTCAGTGTCACCAGAATTAAACAGCAAAACAGCAATTATCAGATTGATGAACTTTGGTCATGGTATGAATATCAATGGCGTTTATTATAAGGGTAAGGACTAAAGAGTGAGTCTAAATCCATGGAGGAAAACACACATGGGGCACGTGTGCCAGCACAAATATGATTTGCTGGTTAATCCTGGCAAGATGCCAGTTCGCTGTGCACTGAGAGTTTATATTATGTTGCTATTTTTTTTTTTTTTTTTTGTGCTCATAAATTTATGTATTAAAGTTGTTTAAAATTGATAACCAAAACAGTTCATTAGTTCATTAACATTTCAAACCTGATGCTGTTACTCAGCCATTTTATCATATTTAGTCATTTTATCTTTCACACTCACTGATGTCCATTTTCAAATACCTTCATTAATTTTAGATCACATCTTCTTTTACCTTGCTGTCATTCAAGGGATCTTCATGGTGTTAGAACACAGGCATCCCAGTGTCACTGGGTTATTTTAAGTGTTCACATTTTGTCTAGGGCTATTTATAAAAATGACATTTCCAGTAGAGGTGCAGTTGAAACAGGTTATATGATCATTAGTTTACAATAGATCACAAGCCCAGACAGCTCCACCAGTTTGGTCTAAACAGTCTGGAACCCATCCAAAGGTGGTTCCCTTTCAAAAGCTACACTCAATGCTGCGTTGAAAAACGCTAATGAGAACATCCTTTGCTCGACCGGTTGTTGAAGTATGTGTGTCAAACACGCCAGAATCTGGCTTAAATAACCTCGGACAGGTGCAGCTCATTGATGCGTGCCACCCGGAGGTTATAAATAGGCATGAACCGGAAACATCCTCAGGTCTTTTGTCTTCAAGGACCGCTTTGTGTGTGTG
>JAOVYU010000037.1:7592498-7606260 GCA_025674565.1 Synodontis membranacea | reverse complement strand
TGTGTGTGTGTGTGTGTGTGTGTGTGTGTGTGTGTGTGTGTGTGTGAAAAATTCAAAATTTTGACCAATCCCACCCACTCATGCAGTTAGTCATTATTTGCAAAACAATGAACAAATGTTAGCTGAGTGCATTAATAAACACTTCTTTGCATTTCTTTTCGTGTGTGTTGCAGCCCAGCAGGATGGATGTTGAGACTCTGAGTAAAGCAGAGCTGCTAATGCTGCTGAGTATACTGGAGGGAGAGCTGGAGGCTCAGGACCTCGTCATACACACTCTCAGGGTAAGGACTGCAAACACACACACACGCACACACCCAAGAGATAAACAGGTGTATTCAGACCTCACCTGCGACAAACATGCAGGTCCCCAGATACTGACAACCATTGTTTGTCTGCTAGTGATTTCGAGTTTGATGAATTTTCTATAATAGCAGCTCGAGCACTAGTGCTGACTGAAGGTCTCTATTAACGCACCCATTCCTCATACAAGAACTTTGAGATGCTGGATTGTTGATATGTAATATTTAATGTATTTGCATGAGTAATTGCACGACTAACTGCATGAGTTAGTATTGTAAGAAATTGTATTTGTATGGTGAGAACATGGTTATGTAGCGTTTTTGGAAGGAGTCTCCAGTGTCAGTGCGTTTGTATTGTGTGTAAGCTGTTCCATCATGGGAAAGTCTTCAGGGTGGAGGGATTTGCAGTTTCCTGGAAAGCATGGCAACCTGTGTGGGGGAAAAAAAAAAAAGAGGCTGGTAAGATGACGAACGTTTATTAGCTGCTACAGAATGAGGAATATTCAGGACCTTGGAGGATGTTGCGCAACATTAAACATAACTGTGACTGAATATGATGAAGTGCGATGTGTCATTTTTTTTTTATGAAATAAAAAAAAATGTCATTTTATTTTATTAAATGAAAATGGTTAGCTTTGGCAAATGTAGTTTGTGGTGTAAGAGGAATAAAACATATCAGAAAGTAATGAACTGTGGGGTCATGCTGCATTATAGCACCCTGTGGATGATGATTATTATAACAGCTCATTACCTTGCATGTTTCAATCCTCATTCCATATGTTCCTGTATTAAATCTCATGAAATATACGTGCAGGATAGGGCAATCAACCGGCTGGGAGAACATTAAATAGTTATATAGTGTATTACGGAGCACTAGAGACAGAAGAAATAGACATGCTTAGTGTATATGTGTGTGTGTGTGTGTGTGTGTGTGTGTGTGTGTGTGTGTGTGTGTGTGTGTCATTCAGGAAATCAGCATAGCGCAGAACAATAGCAAGCAGTGCTATTCCTGTAAATGACACACACACACACACACACACACACACACTCAGTTAGGGAAATCAGCAGCAGCATTGCTCAGAGTGTGTTGAAAGCACTGTATCTGGTGGCCAGCACCTTTACAGCCATGTGTGTTCACTCATAGCTCTTATACACACACTCAGTGACACTTTGTGTCAAAACAAAGGCTGATTTCTGAAAGCTGGAGCTGCTGATCTGTGTTTTGTACCAAACAATTTTTCGCACAAAGTTGTGACTGGTTAACACGTTCTTTTATTATACTTCTCGCAATTAAGCAGATTTCGTCCATGAGCCTGGAGGTTTTTGCGTGACACTAATTCTCACTTTAATTTGAGGTTTCATCATGCACAGAATTTGGATCACAGCTGCGTAATACACTCAAACCAGGCAGGATTGGGAACTCTGCTGTAATGCACACAAGGGACTTGTGTGTATGCAAGTGCGAGTGCGAGTGTGTGTGTTTAAGACTGTTTGTAAATGGTGCAGTGGGAGGGTGAGGGCAGTGATAATGACAGAGCAGGATACACGGAGATCAGAGCAGACCTCATTAGGGTTTTAACCCTGAAACAGCACCCCCCCCCTTCCTGTTTTACAGCTGCCTGCTTATCAAAGCAGAGGGCATGCTGGGATTCCGGCAACCCCCACGAACATGCTCAGGAAAGAAGAACCCCAGTACAGCGGTTCTAAACAATGCAGGTCTATTACACGTCAGTCTAGGTTGGACTGTACTGATATCGATGAAACCGTTTAGGTATAGGGGTGTGCTGAAGAAAAATTTAACCCGTTACTGTGATGCAAGTGTATCAGCGAGTGTGTCGTAACAAAATCGTCTTTACAGAATGACATAAAACAAAAGAAAAGCATAGACAAACAATGCCGTCACATGACAGACACTTCCTCTTTCCAGGCCGTTATTACTAGCCGTGTGTACTACCTGTAAGATATTTACTATTAAATACTATTAGATAAAAAACACAGCCATACAGTATGAAAGGAATAATAAAGTCTCAAAGTCAAAAAAGCTACCGTCCTCGCATTCTGACTGACAGAAGACTGGCAGGACAATATGACACGATCTGCATGCTAGACTGGATCATGCAAAAAGAGGAGAACTGGAAGGTAGAGCAGCGTTTTAGAGGATGAATCACCTAAACTGACACAAAACAGCACATTGCAGGGCACACAACCAAGTGAAACAGGTTCAGTACACAATCAAGAGTGATCTAATGCAGCAGTGCTCGATTTTTTTTTATACTATCCACAAAGGCCTCCTTTGTGGATAGTATTTGTCAAAATAACTGATATCATGTGGTACAATGGGACTCAGTATTGTGCCAAAGCACCTTTAGCTTTGAGGAATATGAGGACATGCCTCATGCAGTACAACTAACAGACACAGAGGCCACACCTCTGTCACTGAGACTAACAGACACACCTTCTTCATCAGGATCAGACGAAGGTGCCAGATTTCTCCTTCGCTTGGACTAAGAGACATGAAGGACACACCTTTCTCACTGGGACTAACAGACCTGAAGGTCCACGACCTCATTAATGGGAATAACATAAATGAAAAACACACCTCCATTCCAGGGAATGACAGGCACAGAGACCAAGCCCTCCTTTACTGGGACTAATAGACAAGAAGCCCACAGTTTCTTCACTAGCACTAAGAGGCATGAAGGCTACGCTAAAGTCACAAGGGCTCATGAGCGTAGAGGCCGTACTTCTTTCACTAGGACTAAAAGGTACAGACTCCACATCTCATCACTAGGATGAACAGTCCTGCGTCACACCTGCTGATGGATATGTCCATTTATACCATAACCTTGTAACTACCATCATTGGCCACTTTATGATGCAAAGTTAACATTTAATGCTTGCACAGGGTATTTAAACACTATATGGACAAAAGTTTGTGGATATACGGTCTAATTATTTGCCTTTACACATTTGGTGTAAAAGCTAGAGCTTTACCTGTAATTGAGGTAGATTTCAAAATAGAAACATTTCAAAATGTGTTTAGTAGTGAAGTTTGACCCTGCGAAGGGTTCTCACAATCTGCCACACATATCGTAGATGTACCTGATAAAAAAAAGTTTCTATTTACAAGGTAGGTTGGCAACTGAAGAATGTATAGTATGCAGTGACAAATTCATTTCAAGCCGAAATCATACGTGGCTCTGTTGACGTTGGTCATTATTATTGCTCACTGCCTTTTTTGGGTTCTCGTATTGAAGCATTACAGTATAAGTGATATTGTGTTATAGTGTACGGACTCTGCTTGCTTTTTCCATTTCGAAAGAAAACGCTATCCAAGTAAGTGTTCACCTTTCATTCTAGAAAGCCTCAGAGTGTGCAGGCAGGTCCACCCATTGAAGACGTGTCAGCCAAGAATATGAGAGATGTGTGACTGATGGGTGAAAGCGAGCAAGCAGGAAAGGACGCCCTACTGTAATCTGAGTATGTGAGATGGCTAGTAAGATGACAAAATGATTAACGACACTTGTTCCAACACGTGAATTTTCACACTCACAGATTGTGATTATTGCTGCTTTGGTTAGTGGTTTTGTTTTTTAGTTTTTTTTTTTTTTTTTTTTTTAAATCAGGCATCTAAATCAGTGCTTGGCAGTGGCACTATTGAAACACTGGGCCTGTGTGTTGAGTTTATTATCAATCAGAGTGAAGGGAGTTGCCTTTAGGCCCCAGTCACAGTGAACTACTGCTGTTTCCCTGACACACACACACACACACACACACACACACACACACACACACACACACACACAAGTCTTTATTAGTGCAGGCTGTGTTATTCACTGGGGTTTCCTCTCTCTGCCTGGAGGCTGAACTTTTTATTTAAGCCCTTCTTTTACCCCCCTGCCGGAGAAAGCAGTGCATTTGTGTGTATAAGAGTTAGATTACTGTGTTTTATTGTCTGACTCAGGCCTTAAAGGCCACTTCTCACAGTAGAGACATTCAGAAACCCCGAATGCTCTGGAGATTTTCAGCCCCTGATGGAGCTCTCGATGTGTATGTGTGTGCATGCGTGTGTGTGTGTGTGTGTGTGTATATGTGAGCGAGGGTGCAATAGTGTCTGTGTTCACTGGTCTCACGCTGGATCTATCCTCTCCTCTGTTTCCTGTTAGGCACGGTTTCCTGCCCTCCCAGTGTGCCATTCTGGGAATTCTTCTACTTGTTTTTAGCAAGCGGATGCAGATCGTGTGTGTGACCTAACCTTAGTGCCAGATTCCTTAACAAATCTAATCTCTCCGATGTATTAGAATCTTTAGATTGATCAATTATACAGATCTGAGAAACAAACACAGGCTGAGGTCCATATAGGCCGGTCAATAAAAAATGGAATAAACGGGCAAAATAGTCACACAGGGTGGTGTGATGTGGCCTTTTCCAATAACACCACCTCACAAATGTTTTTTTTCCTCCTTTGTTTACCGTAGCATCTTGCCAATTTTTGTTATTTTTTAAATCGTACTTTTTACTCACTGTAATTATATTTATTGTTGTGCAATGAAATTGAAACAAGTCACAGAAAAATTCACCATGTCAATGATTACGCACATTTTAAAATCTGTTTTTGTGAAGCGCTCGTACAAGTCCTTGTCCCTTTATTGATATAAATCTTGCGTTACAGCAAATGAATTAACCAATCAGAATCAAGAGTTCAAGGGCGTTGTGGAAAATCTAGGGCTGGTGGATGTCTGAAACCAAAACTCTTGTATCCTGTTGTTGTGTGTTTCTATGGCGTTGCCCTATAAGGTATGGAATCCTGGAAGTCAAGGAGATTGAGCCAACAGCTTTTGTTCCTTCTGCGGTTAGAAACCTGGAATGGTACGAACAGTGTCCAAACAAATAGATTGTTTACACCACTATGACTCATTCGCTGTTTCTTTATTTTGGAAGTAGATATCAAACCTGTCCTTTGAGATATTGCATGTAAAAATATCCTTAATAGGAAAGATAAGAATCCAGTCGGGTAAAAGCACTGGTTTGTGCTTTGATTGGCATGGAAGTATTGAAGTGCGTTGGCACACTATGTGTGGCAGGAGACAGGAAGAAAGAGAGAGAGAATGTGTGAGAGAGAGCGATCAAAAGGAGATAAATACAGGAAGAGGGAAACATTTACTTAGCTCCATGTTTGGTCATAGTTATATTGTATCATTCTCTGTGGCTTTTGGCATGGCACACCCCAAAGGCAAAATGGGACATTTCTCAGCGCAGAAAGACCTGGAATGCAAGTGTGTGTCTTTGGATGTGTGTGTGTTGAACGTTGACTTCTTTCCAACCAGTCGGCCTCTGACAGCAACAACACACCCGACTCTCCAAATGACCACACCACCACCAAACAAAATATACTTGTGAAGTTGTCTGGCAGAGTAACTAACACAAGAACTGCTGCACATACCAAACCTACAACTACAAGTTAGATTAATTTAAAATGTAATTGTGCTGAGCAACAAGTGCAGTTAACAGTCAAATCCAGAATTATTGGCACCCTTATGAAAATGTGATTCGATGAACAGTGGTCATGTGTGTGTGTGTGTGTGGGTCAGGACCCAATTGATGTTTTTCTTTTGAGTGGTTAAAGATTCTTTACTGTGTCAGTAATGTTAGATTAAAATACAAAAATGGATACAAAGTTCGCATGATAGGAAAAACATCTCTCTAATAATCAGTGTAAATAAAATGTTTAGACAATTCTTTTCCTCATTCAGGGTGTTGGCATCCCCTTACAGGCTGCCAATACTAAATGCTTTATCCGTTATTCATGCTGAAGCTTTATAAACCCTGATAAATATTTCATATCATTTTAGATATTAAACGTATGGCAAAAAAAAAAGATTAGCTCACTTAAGGAGTGTACACTTGTGTTGCTCACGCGTGACTATTTATAAAAGCAGTGTGTAGGTGAGAGCGTGGTCTGAAGTGAAATCTGATCATCACCGGCATAACGTCGTACACATTTACTGTACGTGTATGCCAGCTGAGATCTGAGCGCGCTTTATTTCCAGTGCAGTGATCCTAATAGCATGTGGTATGTTAAGGCTATGAGGTGTGTGTCGCTGGATGAGATCATCCTGGAGCTGCTTAAGACTATATTAAGCAGTGTTACGAGGTCTCTGGTCCTCATTTCCCTCTCTCTCTCTCTGTCTCTCTCTCTCACACACACACACACACACACACACACACACACGCACACGCAGAGTTTATTTGAGTAATTCGGTCAGGAAATTGCAGGTCTGTGTGTTAAGCGTCTGTTTGTTTATTCACGTAAAATTACTGTTCATAGACATAAAACTGGGGATTTCGGATGCTGCCGTGTTTTGCATTATTAATAGCCATGTAGAGAGACCCACGCCTTAAATTCCTTTCTTAGTCTGAAAACATGATAGGTTTGATGAGTTCACTTGAGAATGAGACCCATGCAGTCTGAGCGGCTACTCGTTTCAGGCGGTGTGTAATGGTCGTCATGTGTGTGTGTGTGTGTGTGTGTGTGTTTGTAAACCTGTGGGACTGTGAAAGCCACTAGTCTCCCATGGCTTAGTTAGTGAACATGTCTGTACTCGCTTCCTTGCTTTCTAATTCACTCATTAGGGCCCTCCTCCACTCCACCTCTCTCTTTTCCACCTCTTTTATTTTCTCCCACATTCACTCATATATAGAGGGAGTGCAAAATGCCGAGAAGGACTCGCAACCAGCCTAACGGAGCTCTACGTTTTCTTTATCTTTCTCTGTTATTCATTTTCTTCCTTCTTTCTCTCTCCTTCTATGTCTCTTTGAATCAGAATCAGGACCAGGGGGGAAAAAAAAGCACTAGACAGAGGAAAAAAGAGAATAGCTCTATCCCCTGGAGTAGTGGCTGAGCAGTAATTTACTGCAGTGATGTGGATTAATGCTTTACGTCCAGCATAAGAAAAATAAACAGTGATCTCCCGGTGGTCTGAGATTATAAATTACAATTGTCCAGACAGCAGCACGCCCAGTTCATCCCCCCCCCGTATCTGTAATAAGAACTAGTGTTAAAGATTATGTGCTAATCTTTGTCACTACATTATAGTGAAGGTATTAAATCCGCCCTGAAACATATTAAACATGTTTATTTTGAAATATGTGTGATTTGTTTAGTTATTGCGGTTGATGCTGTATTTTTGCTGGATTATTCCCGTGAGAAGTTGTTTGCTGTTCTGATTTCACAGCGGGACATAGTTATTGCTAGCTCAGTTATAATGGAGTTTAACAGAGACATTAAAAAAAATGATTGGAAGTCACAGGTTGCTATTAGCTCTTAAAAGAAAAGAGAAAGAGTTTCTTTTGTCACTCATCCAGCAAGGTCATACTAAGGAGAATCCGTGGAGGCAACAGATGTTAGACTAAAGGTTTCAGAATGCGGTGTAGCTGTACAACACATTTACACTGACTTATAGCAATGACGCGGCTCGGCTAGTTAGCGATCTGAGATGGCAGGCGTGATGCCGCTGATGGCAGTATTAACATGAAATGTGAAGTTTTGGAATCTTATCTGTGCGAGGGGAGGACCGAAAGAGCTGGACAGACTGAAGCACTAAAGTGCCGCTGCATCACCCTTGCTAGGTAGAGATGAAGCCATTTCTAATTCTCTTGGCTCCACTTATCAGCAGCAAGCTGTTAACTAGGGTTGTGAGGTTGTGTTTAACGGGCTCTCATGCTCTCGTGCTCCTTAACTGTTGCCGATTGATGATAGTATCACCTGTAGCTTTGAAGAGGAAAAGAAGGAGACCTGGCCCGACATTGGTAACGCCTGTTGTGTACACGTTAGGCCATTACAGCAGTAAAACTACCGGAAGCTGGTTACAATCGCTAGTTTAGTCTGTTCTACTTCCTGAATTCAACGCTACTCATTTACTCATTTTCTCTCTCGTTTTGGGGCCCAGCTGCTCTCGCTTTTCATGCATGTATCCTCCCTTGGGTGCTTCATGCTACAGACTTTTTTCTTTTTCAGGTTCATGGGCAGGATAGATGCAGATTCATCACACCAGGGTTTCCACACGTTCCAGAGGGGTAGAGAGAGAGAGAGAGAGAGAGAGAGAGAGAGAGACTGTGCTCTGCTGGGTGTGTTGGTTAAAGTTGCACTTTCCATTATGCTGATCCTACATAAAGTCACGGCACAGTGAAAAGCACCTTGTTTTGTCCTTTACACAACTATATGGGCGTGCACGTGACAGGCAAGATCAACTATCACAAATACATGCATACAGTGTGTGTTTCAGTGTTGGGTTCTGTCTGATATTTCTCCTCGTTGGCATTCCTCATCCTCCTGCACTGTTTCTAAGTCTAAACACATTAAACACCAGCAGGAGCTAAACTCTGCTCTGTATGTGTTTGTGACTATGCTCGACTGTGGGTGTTTTGGACACGTCCTGAAATAAGACACATTGGACTTGCAAATCATAACACACACACACACTGCCCATAGCAGTCCTTAAATAGTTCCACTGCCCACAGGGTTGTTTTTTTTTGTGTGTGTGTGTGTGTGTGTGTGTGTGTGTGTGTGTGTGTGTGTGTGTGTGTGTATGGGGTATTTGATCCTATGGACTTTGTTACTAAGACTGGCTTGATTAGTCAAATGAGAACAGTAACACAGGCTTGTAAAGCTAGTTTAAATATTACACATACACACCCTTTGTTATTTCAGTCTGTCCTGTAAGCTTGTACAGTAACTACCAAAAGGTTGATGTTCTTTGTTCATCTGGACTGAAAGTGAGAAGTGTGAGATATGAAGCGGACCAGTTAAAAAAAAAAAGGAAGGACACTTTTGTCCTGAAAGTGATGCATTTTGTTAGTCTGTGCATCAAACGAACCATTTTACACCAGAACAGAAGTCTTCAAGTGACCAAATTGTTATATGGGATATTCTTTAATGCAAAGGTTTTGTATTGGGCTCTATATATCACTGTATTGGATCATAAAGACTGTGTGTGTGTGATTCATTTCATCTGTGTGTTTCCATCTGCCAATTTATTCATTAGGGACGGCCCATGTTGCCATACCAAATTGGTCCCCATTTGCAACACACACACACACACACACACACGTTCCAGCCTCACCAGCTGCTCCTTTTGTACTCCTTTCTATGGTGGTGACCCTCACTCCCCAAGGGAAGGTTTAGCACCTGCCTGTGGAGGTCTGGTGGGAGAGTGTATGCTTTTGGGGATTTGGGGGCAGGGTGGTATTGTGTCTCTGAGTCTCTCTCTCTCTCTCTCTCTCTCTCTCTCTGTGTGTGTGTGTGTGTGTGTGTGTGTGTGTGTGTGTGTGTGTAAAATTCAGGGGGGTCATTATATGTGAAACAAATAATAGGCTAAAAAACTTGGCACATCAAGGTTTGGTTACAAATCCAGGCTGCATCTGCTCATCCCTTTATGGGTCCATTTGTATGTACAGTATGTGCCTCAGCACCTGGTTTATGTTAAATGAGAGCAGAGATCAGACCCTGCTGATGTTGACATCGTGAGGATGGCCACGCTGCTGTCCCGTCTCACCGTGTCTCTTAGCCCCAGGCTCTTTCTTTCTTTTCTCTCTTTCTTTTTGTCCAGCTTTTCATCTCGTCTATAATGCTTTTCACCCCCTCTTTCTCATTACCTGCTGAGGTCCTGCGTGGGGCGGTAGAGCAGGTTCACGTCAGAGCGTGACCTCCATCGCAGTCACTGCAAGAAAGTGTTCAAAAGTTCTGGCACACGTTTCCTCGTGGTCTCGCAGCAGGCTCTGAGGAGACAGTAGGGAGTGAAGCTTTGTCTGTGGTGCAAGGTCCAACTAAAGCAGCTCACAGTTGTTCACACATTCCACACATTCTCCCGAGCGCGCAAAAATGCCACGTTTGCTCACTACGTTCATCTTCGGCAACTGCAAAAACCATTTGAGGAAAGAGCTGCAATTGGATAAATGCCTGCAGGTTGATTTATTTTCCTGAGCCATCACAGAGAGAGAAGTTGCCACAAGAGAAGCGTTTCAGAACAGTTTCAGTGTTTATGTGCCTGTGTACTGTACATTATTTAATCCTGCTGATTGGAGAACAAGGCATTTGTCATGGCAGAACAAAATCAATCAGCGTTCAGATGTTCAGCAAGATAGAAATGCTAGAAAGTGACACATGCCACATTTGGAGAAACCATTGCAGAAAAGCAGAAGATCCAAACTGCAGATGATGGTCATGTTTGAATTTCTAAGTTGAAAGTGTACTTCTAAGGCCGACTTGTTTGACAAAAGTTCCCAATTATCATTAGTAATTTTACAACTCCAACACAAGTATCTTAAAGCTGTAGCTGGATCGCTTGGATATTTTTATTTATTTATTTATTTATTTGCTTGCCTGCTTGCTTATTTATTTATTTATTTATTTAGCTGTTCTTCCTTAAAACTATTATTCTTAAGTTAAAAAATTGTTGAAATTCTTGTGCCACATGCATTTTGTTATCAAAGCAAAATATCACGTTACATTCTGTGAAAAAAAAACTCAAATATTGTAATATCAAAATACTTACGCAATTTAGTCCTTTACAGCGGTCACAGTCAAAAATGTAGCTAAAATAATAAGCAATATGCTTTTTTTTTCTCCATACCATGCAGCCTTATTATCCATGTGCAGTCAACTGCAGAATTGTTGGCACCTTTCAGGAAAAAGGCAAACATGAAAAATACCAAATAAATGACACATAAATGAGCTCACACACAAGGGCACAAATCTTTACTATTGTTCATCTTAGTTGTTTTATTTTTACAGCTGTTTTTCTTAAATAGTGCGTTTTTTTTTTTTTTTTTTTTTTTTACATTAAGCCACCCCATGATTAATATTTAATGAACCCCCTGTGGAGAATCCAGGGCCAGGCAGCTTTTAACCAAATCCATCCCATTACAAATGCATTAAAGACATCTTACCATAGATCACAAGACAACATGTCATTAATGCACCTTACCTGTGGCTCTGACCTTTGACCTTCTGATCTCCACCTCAGGCACAGCAGCGAGACGCCTTTGTGCAGGAGCGGTATGGGCGCTATGACCTCAGCGATCCCTTCATGGCTCTTCAGAGAGATGATGAAGCGATGCAGGGTCACGGGCAGGGTCAAACCCAGGCTCGGGGTCATGGCGGGAGAGGCCAGGTCAGCCCAAGCCCATTAGCCGTCCTGAAGCTGGTGATGAGCCACTGCAAGCGCATGCAGGAGAAGATGATGGCACAGCTAGCAGCAGCCGAGAGCAGACACAGACGGGTGAGAGACTGTGTGTGTGTGTGTGTGTGCGTGTGTGTGTGTGTTTGTCCCATTTACAGTATCTGTGAAAACACATCAGATGTGTCAGCTGTAGCTGAATTCTGGCAAATTATGAAAAATACTGATTCAGACCAAAATTGGGAATTTTGTTTAAAGCATATTTTGACATCCCTACTTTAATACAAACATTAATATATTTCACCAAATGATATGTAGTAATGATTTGAGTTTCGTTGTCTTGTTGAAATGTGCTTTCCCTATGCATTGAAAATTATGCGTTCGTCAAGTTATTAGTTACGTGCCATAGCAAAATGGCTGTAGAGCCTAAAAGATTCAGTTTGTAAATTTAAATACTGGCAGCATAGTAATGTAATGTCTGAATTTTACATATTCGTACTGATATATGTGCAAAATAGAAATAGAATTCAGTTCAGGAAAGCCTGTAGAGCAATGTATGTTGTAGAAAATTTCTATGTCAAATGTCAGTTTACCCTAAAAATATCTATTTACTGTCAAAGAAAATAAGGCCTTAGTCCACATTAATAATCAAATAACAGTAAATAAAAACAATCTCCGTTCAGAAGGAAAATGCATACCACATGACCATTTACATACATTGGGCATGCTCATGCAGGTATAAACAGGAAGCAGAATGTTTACTCTGAGATCGGTTGCTTAGTTGCAGTTCGCTCGAACAATAGCTTGCCTCCAACGGCTGCTAGCAAAGACAAGTTCGGCAACGCTTCTAATTCGTTATCCATGCATTCACAACTAGAAATTGACGCTGATGTTGTTTGTTTTCCTCCCGAAAGGGGTCACATGATGTAAGTGTGACGAATCAGGGAAGGATACGTTGTGACTGATGAGACCCAATCAGCGTCGTTGTTTCCAAAAGCCTTCATTTTAAATTGCCGACCGCGTTTACAAACCTCTCTGTTTTAGGGAATGGAAAATGCCAGAGTTTTATGGACACCAGGCATAAATGTAACAACAGTGATGCATTTTAAAACAGAAATGTATGTATGTTCATGTAGACACAGCATAAATTTGCACATTTTCCAGTATTCTACTGAACATGTCCATGTCCATGAACACTGGTCTCCTGAGAACTCTCTCTCCTTTTACAGCTTACAATAATCAGTGGGAAAGAAATACACATATGTACCCAGGGTACAGGTAGTCCTGGGTTTGGATATGTAATCAAACCATGATGTGCCAAGTTTTATTAGCTGATGTAGTCAGGAGCAAGAAAGAAGACGGAGTACAGCATGCCTGTAATTGTGTTTAAGGATGTGTACAAAACATTCATTTGCTTTTGCTTGCATACGCCCATGCAGCTTTATCCACGATCTGGTTCAGTCTGCTTTAGTCCTGGAGACGAGCAGCACCACAAACAAGTAGCATTCCGAATCTCAGCTATGAGAAAAAGCTCAGAGAAAAGTGGAAAAAACATGTTAAATACACATTCAGAACAGGAGCGCTATGGTTCCTTTAGTATTATGCAAGAGCAATTCTAGTCATTTCATTTATGGAGAGCGTGTGTGCATGTGTGATTAAGCCTTAACCCTCCTGTCTCAGATGAGCCTTGTGACCTCAAAAGGAACAATAGAGCTCCTGGGGAGAGGAGAATGAGCGTGAGTCAGACATGGGGTGTGTGTGTGTGTGTGTGTGTCATGTGTAGAGTGTGTGAGAGAGTGACAGAGAGGAAATCCATGTGTGTTGTTCCTGTCTGTTCTAAATTTCAGTTCCACACAATGAAACTCTTATCAACCCTCAGGTTCTGTGTAGGCGTGTATGTGTGTGTGTGTGTGTGTGTGTGTGTGTATGCAGAGAAATCTATGTGTATTGTCACACATAGCTTCTTGTAAAGTCCAATCCACACAATGAAGCAGGTTCATTTTGGGCTACATATGTTCCCTCCCTGTTCATTTATTATACATCAGTATACTGTCCTCATTTTCTCATCTTTCCTTTTCTAATCATTCTCTCTCTCTTTCTCTCTCTCTCTCTCTCTCTCTCTCTTTCTCTTTCTCTCTTTAACCAGCTTTGATTCAGAAACTTTAGTTTGAAACCTGATCAGCTTTGTGTATCATCAAAGAGCACAATTGGACTTCCATATGATCTTAGTCTAGGAGGAACTGGAATGTGTGTGTGTGTGTGTGTGTGTGTGTGTGTGTGTGTGTG
>JAOVYU010000037.1:7570612-7586103 GCA_025674565.1 Synodontis membranacea | reverse complement strand
TACATGGGTCGGGTCAGGAATGCAAACATTTACCTCAGTTATGTAGGAAAGGAGACATATTACACTTTACAATACAATTCATCAGATTGCAGGAAGTTCGATGCGGTATTACAAGAAGTTTGGAGACAATTGGTGGCAGGGATCCAAGTGATGTTAATATAACAGAGTGGACGCGAGATGAAGAAATATTTTCCCCCGATGTCGTGGCCTTGTTTATTTAATTATTTGGTGCTTTGTTTAATTATTTAAAAGCCATTGTTCCAGTGAACAGTTCGAGGTAATCAGGTCTCTGGTAAAATGGCCATCGCCTCGATGTCAGCTTAATACGACCCATTCAGACTAAAGCTTAATCTTTACTGGACCAGGTTTAATCAGTGTAATGGAAGCTGGCCTACTGAAAAAAAACTTAAAGTGCCTGTTCTTGTAAGGAGTGAGCAGAGACAGAGGAGCAGAACTGTTTCTCTTCTAAACACAGAAAGAGACAACATAAAAACTACAACTGGAAATGAACTATTAAGTTGCCCCGGTGCGAAGTTTGAACAAAGAAATGATCAAACATCACCCTCTAGTGTCAGTGATGAGAAAAGCTCTCGTTCTATTCAACATTAGACTCCTTCCCATTTGTGTGGAGCAGCTTGTGAAGTAATACAGCCACTTTTCCACCTTCAGCTGTAAGGAGTGGTCAAGAGCAGACTACTATAAAAAAATATTCTCTCTAAATATGTAGCTTGAAATAGTCATGCAGGTGGGTAGTAAAATGCTCAGTGTAGGTAAAATCTAGCATGTGATGTGAAGCAATATAGGACCCATTAAGAAGTAAATGACAGGACTTTCCTGCATGCTTTCCTTTTCTAGGTGCTCATGTAAAAATGCAACAGGAATTCTCGCTCATTTGTACACATTTTATGGCATCAACTTCATAAAGAATTGTATGTAACTATGTAGTAGTTCATCCAAGATACTAGAAATAGCATATTAGGAATGAAAGTTTAGACAAATAAAAGCACAGATGGGCTAGAAGGAAGGTATCTGATGATTTTAAACTGTAAATGATTTCTAGGGCTGTCTAAAAGATATGAAGAGGCTTTAAAAAAAATAAACTCAATGGATTGTTGTATATGGAGGTTTTATAGGTCAAGTCTTACCACCCTTGCAAATAGTTAGCCTACTTAATCCTTTCACTTTTCTTGTCAAATGACACTTAAATTGGATGCAAATTGAAGTTTAAAACACCCACTCATCAGTCTGAAGTCCAACCTGTGGCATACTCACGGTTTTCTTTTCTTTTCTTTTTTTGTCTTATAATGATTTATATCTGATTCGATGTTTCTTGTCTGATACCTCACGGAGTCTTTACTGTACTTTTTTTTTGTCCAGTGCAAACCTGGGCTTGTACTACTGTAATTTGTTTTGTGACTTTTTTTTTTTGTAGTGAGCTTGTTCGTCTTGATGATGAATAGGCATTTTACCTGGTGTTCATAACAAAATTGCTCCACACTGCAAAAGCATTGTTTTGTTTGGTTTTGTAATACATGGGAAAATAAAACCTTTTGGAGCTCAACTTGCATACGTTTAAATGAGTCATGGTTTTAAATGCATTGATCATGTATGATCTTCAGTAACCTTTTTATCCTGTAAGGTCTGTCATCGACCCTGAGCCTATCCCAAGAATACTATGTGCAAGACTGGAGTCCACTCTGCGTGCGAGTACACACATGCATGCACACACACATCAAGGAGTAGCCGATACAACTCACAAGAAACTGGAGAGAGGGACAATGTGAAGATCTATGTTAGGTAAAATGTTAGGTGTGTGTTTTTAAACTGTCAAAGAAAATGGAAAATACATTCATCACTTGATTGTCCACTTCTTTGTCAGTGAAGGAAAACAAAAAAATTAAATGTAACTTTTATTCATTGAAAATTGGTATAAAACCTTTAAGGAAGCTTTTATTTTCTGATCACTTATATATATATATGCTGTTAATTTTCGAGAATTTAAACAACCTAAAATGTAAGACTGAATTTCAATGAGTTTTAGGTTCTAGAGTAACAGGATAGTTAAACTTACTGAAAAACTAGAACCAAGTTTATTGAATGGTCTAAATCAACTAGGTGATTTAATTCAAATTTAATTCATTAAATCTTAATGTTTGTTGGCAGACCCAAATGTTTGACTCTATATCCACAATTTATTCTAGAAAACGAGGATTTAGGCCCAGCTCTGGTCCCAGGATAAAACCAAGGCTTCCCACTGCAACACTGCCATTCTGCATTTAACCTTTAAAATGAAATGTATATCATTTGCTCAGGCATAACGGTAGCATTGTTTTAGTTAAGAGTCTTAATTCACATCATGGGAAAGGCACAACACTGTTATTTAGCTGGTGTGTCCTGGAAATCTTTGTTATATGATTTTGGAGACTTGCCTTAGAGGACTATAAGAGTTTACTACAGTATAAAGTCACTTCAGTGAGTCAAGGAGGTCCAATCAAGTCTGGATTATTACATTGAACAAGTGCACTTAACCCCATCTGTGCTGAGTGACAGAGCTATAAACAGACCCCTGAAAGAGGAAAAACATAGCAGACAGTTTCAGTCATCAGCTTGGTGCCAATTCTTTATTACCTGTGAGTAGCATAGACTTTGCTAAAATCAGCATAAGAGCTTTGTTACAGGACAGAGAGAGACAAGAGAGATGATGTGAGTGATATTATACAGTGTGACAATGCTTCCGTGTTCAGGGTGAATTTTACAGTGGTGAAGCACCGAACAGTACCATGACATGAACATGCGACAGCAACAATGACGACGCCCCCTTCCGCTCCAGAGTGCATAGAACAACTCTGATTTGCTGTTTGCATCGTAAGACTCAATCCTGAACACCCCAAACCGCACAGGATGCCTACAACAAAAGAGTGCTAGGGCGGCTTTTAAAGACTGCTTAGTAAAATATAACATCTGTATGTATAAATATGAAACTCAGAATTAACAGGGATTTCTCTGCCATGATAAAGATGACTACTTGTTTCTTTTCTTTTATTTATTCAGGAATCCATACCCATTTTGAATGTCTTCTTTTTTTGTGGGGGGATTAAATTACAGGTGGAAGGAGGTTCTACGTGTGAGGCAGTAAGACAAAGACCAATTCCAAGACTCAGACACAAGCCTTCTCTCCTTACACACTCAGACTGAAAGAAGAGGAGGTTTGTTGAGTATCGTACTGCAGTCAGTAGATACTGAGCGAGACACAACAGTTCTTTGCTTCTCTTAAGGACAACTAAACCATACTCAAAAACATCCCAAACCATCGCAGCTCACGACACCAAAAAAAAAAAAAAAAAAAAAACTACACTGTACACCCTTTCAAAAAGAATTTTGGATAGACAGGTCAGATGAATTCACATAAATGCAAGAATGGCATCGGATTTGCCAGTAATTTAGATCCAGACTCCCTCTAAGCTCATGTCCGACCCTCCTCCAATAGCTGAGTCCTTTTACAAACCCGAAATTGAATGGAATCGCATCCTCTTAGTAACATTGATAGAGCAAGTTCCTTGACATATTTGGTTGTTTTTTTTCTGTTTTCATTTCATTTTTCAGGGGTGGGGGGTCTCCCTCTGGTTAGCGAACAGCATGTGGTTTTCTTTTTGACCGGTTCTGCGTTGAGAGAGGAAGAGAGCTGGAACCAGGCACGTTCTAGGCATTCTGCATCTCCTTGCCGATCTTGTAGCTGAGAATCTTGTTCCAGTCGATCTTGGTGCGGGTGACTGGGAGCTGCCTGCGCAGAGCTTTGAAAGTCGTGTCCGACATCGTCTGGTAGTTCTCACTGATGGCCGTCTATGGTGAAAAGTTGAATGGTCACTGATGTATAGCTTGATATTACCACCTCCTAAATACAGTCATTGGCAAATCCTCTGGTTCTACATACAAAAAAAAATATCAATGGTAGACTTTACCTGGTAATCATTCTCTGCATTTTCAATGATTTTTACAAATTCCTTGGCGGTTGACTCTTCATCCTAAAAATCAGGAAGAAAGAAAACATTGACTCGTACCATACATACAAACCGTGCCTATTTATCTGACAACAGAACTACTGCTGAAAAGTAGTCCACAAGTTACATGGTGTTTACTCACAGAGACTATGATGGAATCCTCCACCTCTTTATGACTGACCAGCTGCACATTGCCATCCTCATAATAATGCACCTGTCACAGCATAGTCAGCAATGAGGAAATGCACACACCATCAAGCAAAATAAAAAAAAAAGTCAAGAGTTTATTTCAAGAAAGTTGGCAATACATAAATTAATTTAAATATCAGATGATAAACATCATGTTATCTAAAGAGTAAAGAGAACTGGTTTAAGATTAAGTCTTAAAAAAAACAATTCACATCTCATATTGGCTGGGGAAATCATTTTTTAATAAGAAATCCTCACTTCACAGGTCAATGGTCACCTGTATAGAATTCTCACCTGGATTTTCAGCACCCCCACCACCTGAGAGGAAGACTGGTTGATGGTGAACTTCCATTCTGACCTGCAACGCCCATTCCTATGCACACGTTTGTACGCACATGCACACACACAGTTAGAGGCCAAGGAAATCAAAATAAAAATGTCTGCAATGGGATATCTGTCCATGACAGAAACCAAATTAGAAGCACAACGAAATACAATTCGTTGTGTAAACAATGTCAAACAGCTAATAAAATATATACAAGCATAGTGCTTTGTCTGCGTTCCTCACCAGAAGTTTTTAGGCTGAAACTGATGTCCCTCAATGCAGGCGATAATGGTCTTCTGACCGTCCACTGTTTTTCCATAGACCTGTTCAAAACCAGTAGGTTAAAAACATCGTGATCAGTGAATAAAGATACTGAAGCTCTAATTTTTGCAACCAAAATAACTTTGCAGAATTAAACAAACAAACAAATAAATAAATAAGCTGTGTAATGCAACATGCCTAAAAGAAAAAAAAAAAAAAATGCTCATATGGCAACGTATTCACATCCAGTTCTTTACACTGATGGTACACATGTGCGTTTGTTGTGCACACGTACCGTGCACACTCCGGTAGGGTAATGTTCCTTAACGTAGGCACTGAGTGCAGCATCGCAGGCCTCTCTCCAGGAGTGCAGAGCAGTCTCACCCTGATAGGGTTGCGGATCACTGGCCTCTTTACGCAGGTGATCAAAACGGAACGACCTGCGGCTCCGTGGGTCAAAGAAGCGTCCCTGGCCCAAATCCCCATGCTCCGTAATCAGAACCTATGTACAGCAGGAGAGGAGGAAATGAGTAATGACTCGTGTACAAATATTATTTTTTAGGACTCCAGCATATAAGAAAAGAGGAAGTCAGTCTATATATACACGATTGAACTTGACCATTACTACAAAAACCTGCAGTACAGGTTTAATAGCACATAATAGCACAAGACAACGTTTCACATGATAGACTAACTGATAATGTTTCATGGAAAATAAACACTGTGCAATGAGCAATCTTGAGAGCAGGCTACCAATAAGATGGCGATGGACACAATGAGCCATAACTGGACTAGGAAAAAAGGCACGCAAGCATTTCTTGAAACAAACAAGGTTAGGAATAAAAAAAATTAAATATATCAATAAATAAATAAATAATAAAAAGGTCAATTCCCACAATCAACACACAACTAGTTAGAAACTGTGAAGATGATTAGGCAGGCTAAATGCAGACTAAAGTCTAAATGATCTACAAGAAAGTTTCAAGAAGGAAATTCTTGTGTAAATGAATACATTCACAGTGCTCCATCTCACAGTGTCATATGACCCGTTTCTGAGCTAAGTGAAGATGGAGTATTCCTAAATGAAGGAACTGTGTCCTGAGGCATACATCCTAGGTGAAGTTGTGAAATAAATACATCCCCATTTTAGTCATGACTGAACCCATTTTACACAGACATCAGTTTGCGAGAGGGAACCAAGCAGATCATATACATAAAATCATGTCACTTCATCCAGTACACACACTGGGCATTTTATCAAGTACATCTGCCATATAAGGTTAAACAATTTCTGACCGAAACTGAATAGCAGTAGATGTCACCCCATCAATCAATGGAAAGTGACCACAACATGACCACAACTGGTCAGATATTCTTTGGGTGGATGTCTATTTTCAGAGCAGCAGTGATACTGGCACTATAGATTGTGTGTTGAGCAGGACTATTTCGGTGTACATCACCTACCTTGTGTTAGTATAGTTAATCATTTCTTGTAGGTGTAGTGTTAATCATTTCTAACCCTTCATTGCTGTCCATTGACAAAAGGACTTCTGCTGGCCAGACATTTTGATTGGCAGACTATCCTCAACCCAGCACTGTTAATATTAAGTGTTTCCGACTTTGCTGTTGTGATGGACAGGTTATAGACAGATGACAAAATGTGTAAAACAACAGAGGGGCTACAGTAATTGTGAACTCAACCATGCTGTCCTTGTTATTTAGTGTCACGCCAGTAAAATGGCTACGATGTGTCAAATTGTGCTCTCTAGTGATTTGGGGAAAATTATACACACATCCAAGCCCATTAAACCCTCTATTATTAAATCCAAGCATCACATGGTAAAAGTAATGTACTGTGGTGCACTTATGTGAAAGTTGTGCATCTGATACACAGGCCAGCCTTTGTAGGTACATTGGCTAAGTGTAGTACGTTATGAACAACTCTTACCGACTCCTCCGAATTCTCCAGTTTTACGGGGGTAAACTGATCCATGTTATACTGGGCAAAGGCACTGTGAGAGAAGTAGAGAGAGGGAAAAAATGACAACGCAATATTCTCAGACACAAACATAAATACTAGGAGTGAACAAAGACACTTACTGTGATGCCCCCTCCCTGAGGAGGTTGTCGTTGTTGAGTAGAAGCCGCACATCTATACAGGAAAAGGACAATGTTTTATTAATAAACTACTGATTTACTTTTCCAGTCAAACAGACATACCCACGCGAACATTTCATAAAGTAAGCTTTAATCTAGACAGAAAAGTTAGCTGCTGTTCAACTAATATCAAATATATGTGTCGGGACACCATTAGGGTGAACAGATGCTTCTATAGAATACTCATGACAAGTGGAACCTAAGATTATTTGAAAGAAGTACAATCTCCATTATGGTACTGAAGAACACCCTCTGGGACTACATCAGTGGAAAACATACCATTGAAGACTTCGTTGAACTCGCCAGGTGGAGCATGGGTAACAAAGTTAGCTGCTATGCGGACCTGCAAAAAGAAAGCAGAGATAATCTGAAATACTGCATAAAACTTTCTTACAGGAGTGAGTCCTCAAGTGCTCTACAGTGACACTGTTCATGTCCCAGGGGTGTGCAGGGGTAATAAACACAATGTGCTGAAAGCTCACACAAAAAGAAAGGCGTTATGCAATTCCTGAAACTTAGCAAACTGGTAAAACTGAAAATGCTTTTTTCCCCCCCTTCCGTCCACGGTAAACAGTGTGTTAGGTCACCAAACATACATCACCAATGTGGGTGAATCAGAAAATGACATTTTTGCACTGTAGGATGAATAAGTGTAAATATTTTTGAAAATGCCAGCACATGTTTTCATATCCTGAATTCCTAAAGGGTGAAATCTACAGCGGCACCAGTTTCTGTGTTGGGAATTTTCATTTCCCCACTTGAATGCTCTGTGCGGTAAACCATTCTAGTCATCAGAGAATGATAGAAAATGGCAAAGGTCATGGGTCAGACACCCAAATGGACTGAAAACACTACTATCTTACTTTTCGAAAATTACCCATGTTCGTTTGGACTAACATTCTGTGTTTAAGTGTCTAGATGATGGACAGTTCATAAAAAATATCATTTTCATACATGTGAGGAAGTGCGTGTAACAGTGCGCCGCGTCCCAAACCAGTGAGAGCAACAAAGAGGAAATGGCTAAATTGAGAGAACACAGGATGCAAAATAATCAGAAGGAAAATAATAATAATAATAATAATAATAAAAATCTGTTTTGATCACTGGACTTGTTTAGCATTCTATTTGAGTTTATCGGGAAAACCATATCTTGTTTACTTATAAAATAAAGTAATAATCCTTATAAACGAGACAAGGCGGAGCCCTTTATTGGTGTACGTACATGAGCACGATTTGCTTGACTTTATAAGGGTCTTTGTCATCCACTGTCATAATTCCCCAAAACATGTCTATAAAATTTACAATGACCCACTTCGTACATATAAGAGCACACAGTGACGCGTTCACACACAGCAACAGCCCAAAGGCACTTAACTTCCAAGACTGACATTACCTCTGTTTCTCAGTCTAATATGCACTCGCTAACCAGGGAGCTGAACAGATTTCTATCCGACTATGAAGTGAGCACTATGAAGGTACAGTAGCACTTCCTCTCTACAATCTACAGCTGCACAAAACCAGGACTGAGACTACAGTCTAACCGAAACAACAACAGACCACATTCAAGCTCCTGTTGAACAGAAATATCGATCTTGATGTTGATATAAGAAACAAAAGTAAAGTGTAGTGTAGTGTACCAGTAAAAGAGCTGGTGTGAAAACAGGTTTCTCTAGGTAACCTATCGTAATCTGGAGGCTCATGCTGGAAGCTTGACTTTCATGCCTTAGTAGAGATAACGAGACAATGCCCCAGACGTACCGCCAACTACCAATCCTAGCCTGCTTCATCCATATGATGGTTTGTGTCGGGCACGTATTAAACAACATATCTTTCTAACATATGCATGTTTGGTATTATTGCCTTAAACTTTCCCTTTCAGTTAACACAAACAAATATCCAGTAATTAAAAACAAGGCACATATACAGCTTAGCAGTTCATGTCCAACACTGCTTCCCTTGCAAATCTGGCGTTTGAGTTCTAAATATTATGATCACCCTGACACATAAGCTGGCACTTAAGAAGAAGAAGAAGAAGGACAGAGAACTGTAATAATGGTGCAATATATTATCATTACATTTAGTTTTACATTTATTCATCTGACAAACACTTTAGAGAGAAAGAAAAGAAAGGGGGAAAAAAAAAATCCAAGTTGTTTACAAGCCTGAACGATCTATACAGTCAGATCTCAATAAATACATACAGCAGGCAACTATTAAACAAAAAATAAATTTCATCAACACATGTTTACTCATTCATACACAAAGCCATGTGCTTTGTGGTTCTACTGGTATCTGTGAGCTAAATCACCTCTTAATAAAACTAAAGAAATGAACCACAAAAAAATAAATAAATAAAAATACATAAACTCAAATAATTTGGTGGGGAAAGGAAATTATTTATCCAATCTCGCCTACACACATACATACATACATACACACACACACACACATAAATATATATATATATATATCCAAAGAAATCAGAGCCAAGAGATTTGCTAAAGGTCTAATCTAATATCTGATCAAAAATCTGAAGTTTCAAGGTTGTTGTTTTTTTTTTTTCCCTCCCCCTGTAATGAAGAAACCTGTAACACAGACTCTAACGCACAGACTCGAAGCTTCGTGTCGCTCACTTCCTAGAAACACATCCTGCTCATGACTGCATGCGAGTCTTCAGAGGCCATGACAAACCAAACTAAATGTATTATTACTTACACAAGCTGGCAGCTAACTCGAGTCAGAGTCAATTCACTGACAACCTAAACGCATTTGGCTGGGCACTTTGGGGAGGGGGTAGATTATTTCATTTTATTATTATTTTATAATCTTCCGTCACTGGGCGGGATTGTATATTAAAAGTTACAAGCGCTGTATGTTCGTAACCAGTTTTCCAGCGAAATCAAACCCTACAGTAGAGTGAGAACAGACAGTGCTATTTACGGCAGCTAGCTAGCTTAGCAACTCCACTCTACTTCCTGTACAGTTTGTCATTTTTTTTTTTTTTTTTTTTTTTTGACAAGTTAAGCGAGCTAACGCCCGGCTAACAACTTCAGCTCAGACGCGTTCAATCAAAGTGGCGATTCCGAGGAGAAACACCTCGGTGCAAAAAAAAAAAAAAAAAAAAACAAAAAAAAACAAAAAACAAAAAACAAAAACAAAAAAACAAAAAGAGATTCAGTCACATCCACTGGCCAACAGAGCAACCGAAACCGACTGCCATGTCAAATTCATTTCTAAATAAAGACGAATAACTGCTTGGTTAGCAAAAACAGACAGTGTTTACTAATAGGCTGGGCATTCCCTAAACGGGCAGCTCTAGCTGTGGAGCTTCCTGTGTAAAGCGAAGCAGGCTAACTAAAGCGCTAGCCGGCTAAACACGGTCATATTTCTGCCCAAAACAGAGACAGAATTAAGCGCGAGTCGTTAGATATGACTCCGACGACTGCAGAATATGTCGCGTGTCACTTCCTATTGCTTTAAAAAAAATAATACGTTAAATTAAAGAAAAAGGAAAAAAAAAAAGATCCTTTACCTTCTCCTCGTCGGAGAGCGGTTCCTCAAAGTCGGTCATCTTAGCTCTAGCAGACCTGCCTCAAAACGCAATGCATCCTGGGTAAGCAGCCTGTCACGGCCATTACCATAATAGGTCAGGAGAATCTGATTGGTCCAGAGGCAGTGGCGCTCGTTATTGTCGGAGAGTCGCCTGTCAGAAATGATTCGTTACGGTTAAGCTCTTCGACGTGTAACTTTATCGACTCTAAAGTTGTTTCGTGTGAGCGATAGAGATTTATAAAGCAAACACATCTCTCAGCGCTTGAAAAAAAGAAACGAAATCGAAACGACATCGAGATAAAAAAAAAAAAATAAAAAAAAAAATCGAGCTGAGTCGCATCGTTAGTAGCGCGCGCGCGCGTGTAGCGCGGGAATTCTGCAATCTGATTGGACAGAAGATGATGATTAATGTCTTGTAAAGGCAGCTCATTCCTGCTGTCATTAATGCCTTCGAGCTAACAGGGTTATCATTTCTAGTATAAAAAAACTTACTCAGAGTGTTGATTGACACAATAATCTAAACCTCATCTAATAATAAACGTGTTAAAAAAATGTTTATGAACAATTGTTTATAGCTGCTGTAGCGTAAGTGATAGGAACATGTGTAACAACAGCAATAATAACAATAATAATTATGATGATGATTATGATTCGAAAATGTCTTTCAATATCAACAAATAGATGCGGTATAAGAGGAATAAAACATTGCAATAAAACAAATCTGATTGGTCCAGAGGCAGTGGAGCTCGTTACAGTCGGAGTGTCGGCGGTCAGAAATGATTCGATTAGATATGTTACGGTTAAGCTCTTCGGCGTACAACTTTATCAACTCTAAAGTTGTTTCCTGTGAGCGAAAAAGATTTATAAAGCATCTCTCACATCTCTCAGCGCTTGAAACAAAGAAACGAAATCGAAACAACATTGAGATAAAAAAAATCGAGCTGAGCTGCATCATTAGTAGCGCGCGTGGGAATTCTGCAATCTGATTGGACAAAAGATGATGATTAATGTCTTATAAGGGCAGCTCATTCCTGCTGTCATTAATGCCTTCGAGCTAACAGGGTTATCATTTCTAGTAAAAAAAAAAAAACTCACTCAGAGGGACTTGACACAATGACCTAAACCTCATCTAATAATAAACGTGTTAAAAAAAAAAAAAAATGAGTAGCTGTTAACACTAGAACAGCCGAGAGGTCAATTTTGACCCAGTAGGGAAGTTTAGGAGTTGATTTCTCAGTCTTTAATTAGAATTGGATTCTGATTTTTTATGTAGCTGCCTACTTCCAGTAGGCCAGTAACGTACCCTAGTTTCACGTTCTTTGCTTGTACGTTACCCGAACTATACGCATCACACCCTAGAACGGCCGAGGGGTCATTTGTGACCCATCTGCTTTAGGGCTGAGTAGGTGCTTCACCATATTCAAAAGTGTACAGTGCTTGAAGGCAAACGTGTGCTGGGTGATTGGAATATGACACTGGAGGAACTTAAAAAGTTTATTGGACTTCTGTATGCTATATTGGTTAATATACCAGTAGATCAACTGTGGTCTAAAACTTGGGGTGTTCAACTGTTCAAGGAAACAATGAGCTGCGATCACTTCAGAGAAATCATGAGATTTATACGATTTGATTTGCGCTCTGAAAGACTGGAGAGTCTGCAGTCTGGGGGCTTGGCAGTTCTAGTGTTAAACGAACAGTTGTTTATAGCTGCTGTAGCATAAGTAATAGGAACATGTCTTGTGGATATTCCACAACATTAAATGTACCTACAATAATAATTATAATATCAACAACAACAATAATAACAACAACAATAATTATTATGATGATGATGATGATTGGAAAATGTCTTTCAGTAATAAATATCAACAAATAGATGCGGTATAAGAGGAATAAAACACACCAGGATATGCTGTTGTTGGAAAATAATCACCTTTAGGGTTTATTAGGGTTTAACTTTAACGCCACTTCATGTCACATGACGCTATTTATATTTAATAAAATATATATTTTATTGGTCTTTCTTAAGTTAGATGTATTAGCACTTTAAACTTGACAGATTTATTGTCATGAGATTTGCTGTCATAACTTACAGCTGCGTGCAAAAATTTGTGCCCCTGGTTTTAGTGTAAGAAATATGTACCACTGTAATAGAGACTTATAGTGTAATATATCTGCAAAACATTGAAAATCCATTACAACCTGACCTATATTTTATAGCACTTAAGTGTTAATCAAAATGATCTTTATTATTATTAATCTCATGCTTTGGTTAATGTATTAGAAAGCTCTTTATTCATGGCTTAAAACAGTCAAAAAATCAATTCTATGTGAAATCTAATTTAAGGCATGAACAGCTGTAAGCAGTCAAAATTCAGTGAGATGCTGAAACCATCACTAGACCCAAAACAGAAAATATTACCTTTCACAGAGCTTGGGGGGAAAAAAATTTAAAAAATATGTCAAAATGATAACGATGACCATTAAAAACAATGAATGAACCAAAGAATGGAAGAAACACAAAAGGCACAAAATACAATCAAATAATGAAAGAAATATAACTTATAAAATAGGCCTACACTTGTGATAGTAAAGGGTCATCTGTAAAATCTAACATGGAAGTGCTTGAGGCCTAGGAAGGAATTGAAGTGAATTGAAAGGATCCTCTTCTAAAGTCTGCTAACTTACGCTGCCCTGGACATATTTTCATTCCTATCTTAATTGGTCACTTTATTTATGCTATGTTGGAGCAACTTTTATAGGATTATGCAACTCTGCGTTCCCGTGAAGTCTATTTTGTAGGGCTCATCATCGTAATTATTATTAATAATTTATTTTCTATATCGCTTATCCATTGCAGGGAAGCTGGAGGTATGAGGCAGGGTACACTGCGGACAGGCCAACAAAGAGACAAGCAACCATTCACATTCACACCTATGGACAGCTTAGAGGGGAAAACTGACCTAATCTGCATGTCTTTGGACTGTGGAAGGAAACTGGAGTACCCTTAGGAAATCCACGCAAGCTCTGGAAAGAAGGGCACCCTGCTCGACCCAAGGACTGAACCTGTGACCTTCTTGCTGTGACGTGACTATTATTTTTATTATTTTTAAATTAGTATTATTATTATTATTATTATTATTATTATTATTATTATTAATGAGCTTATTATTACAGCTTTAACGAGCTGTAGTTGCCACAGACTATATAAATGTTAGACTAAAAGCTAGAATAACTTTTAAATAAATATTCTGTATTAATGTATTAAATTCTGCCAATAATTTTCTTTCAAATAAACTGTTAATTCAAATATATAAATGTGGCTGATGTGTCACTTAAATGGAAATGAATGATAATGGTATTTGTTTTCTGATTGCATTGCATGATGTCTAATGTTAAGTGTTTCACATACCTGACAATTCAGAAAGTACCTAAATTTCAGTTCATCCAGCTAATTAATTTTCCAAGTTTATACAGAAGTTATGTATCTCAAGATGATGCAGAATTTTTAAGTACAGTACCAGATCTAATTTCCTACAGGTGTAACCTATTTACCATTTAACTTAAGGAGAGACCAACCAGGAGGGGTCGCTCTAGACCTGTTTCAAGATGTTTAAGTCTGTTTGAAAAGTTGGTTTGTCTTGCAGAAGAACGGACTGTAATGTCATTTAAAGCAAGGCTCCTCTTGACCCCCTGCAGAACACTAATTAGACACTGGAACATTTTAGCATCAGATAAACAGTACATTTTACAGTAATTTATAATAGATGGTAGCAGTTGTAGAAAATCCATCCACCTTTAAATAGATAAATAAATCCCCAGATACATAATGGAAAAGGATATGTGTTTGTTACTATGTATTCATATGCTGTATTTGGAGGGCAGGAAAGTTAGGTTTTGACAAAACGGACCTATTTGGTTTTGAATATGTGGAGAGGAAAGTGTTTCAAATAGATGGAAGGAAGATAAGCTTGATATCTTGATATTAAGAGAGGTGGTAAGGGATTAGGCCTCAGCTTTAAGGTCCTGGAACTAATCTTCCTGGAGGAATGAGAGACAGTGAAAGACATGCACTGGGAGAAGAGAGAACACCTCTCCCTGTTGTTCGCGATTGTGTAATATGCTGTGAAAACTCATCTGTGTCCATTCATACTCCGCTGACTGCCAGCAGCAACTCAAAAAGTCTATGCATTCCTCCGAAACTGACCTGGTGAAGACTGTTTCGCTGTGTTTTGTGTGTGTGTTGGAACATAAAAGAATTTTCACATATTTCTTAACCCAACATGCTGCGATTTGGGGGCCCAGTGGACATCAACACGTGACATCAGAGGGAGAGGGTGATATCTCTTGGGTTTGGTGAGAGATGAAGA
The DNA here is from genome assembly GCA_025674565.1 of Synodontis membranacea. NCBI lineage: Eukaryota > Metazoa > Chordata > Actinopteri > Siluriformes > Mochokidae > Synodontis > Synodontis membranacea. The sequence goes on along the minus strand of JAOVYU010000037.1, from coordinate 7,571,251 downwards.
AAGAGGGGTGATTTCTGAGCAGCGAGCATCAGAAGGAGACTGAGCTGAATCAGTGTGATCGTTCTATCGAGTAACACCATCAATCAAGAGCGAATGGACAGAGTCCAGGCTGAAATGAGACTCCAAAGTGACATCAGCCTTGCTCCAGATTGGACACACCATATATTGAAATCAGACAGAATCTATACTGAAAGGAACCCCAGTCTTCGCTGAAATAATATTGGTTCCAGATTGTTTGTAGTCATAGGCTGTACCACACAGCACTAAAAATGGCATCGTACAATAATAGTACTCACTAGTCAAGGCTGTCTTTCCAGATGTCATGTGTCATCAATGTATACGTTCTATATATATGTCGATAACACATGACATCTGGAAAGACAGTCTTGCCTGGTGAGTCCATTTTATATTCAATATGCTGTTATGCTGTAATAAGTTGCTACTTATTGTCATTTACAAAAGTATCCAACTTTTCTGTGTGGTTCATCCAGATGCTGTGGCTCCTGTGCTGTACAGCGATTATTGTATTTGTATTGTACATATTGTATTGTGTTGTGCTACCGGAACTACATACCTGCCAGTCTTCACACATTTTACACTGGGGCTCTGTATTTTAACATGACAGTACAATAGTACTAT
>JAOVYU010000037.1:7544344-7556148 GCA_025674565.1 Synodontis membranacea | reverse complement strand
GATTTGTGAATAATATTTGAGAGTAATGGGTCTTTTGTGTATGTAGAAAATGTTTCAGATCTTTGAGTTCAGCTCATACAAAATTGGAGCAAAACCGAAAGTGTTGCGTTTATATTTTTGCTCAGTATATGGGGCCTATTCACAACCATTTGACAGAACACACCCGGACTGGGTGAATCTCCTGTAATGTTTTAAGCTTTTAAATAAATAAATAAATAAATAAATAAATAAATAAATAAATAAATAAATAAATCCATGTAAAGGGGTTAAAGATTTGATTTTATGTGATATTGTAATTCTCTTTGGATTAAAATTAAGACAGTCACAGTTAGGAGAGGATGTATTAACTTTATATGCTCAGTTAAAATGATCTTCATGATAGATAGATAGATAGATAGATAGATAGATAGATAGATAGATAGATAGATAGATAGATAGATTTCGGGAAGCTTTTCTTTTTAGTTAAGACACCTCAAAATATAGCACAGGTGACCCTGGTTGAAATAGTATTATGTCACTACTTTTAATATATATAGATATAATTTTTTGCCATTTGTTCTTATATACATAGATGTTGATTGTAGTCAATATTAAAGTGTCCCACTAGTTTATGCTAACCTGTGTTAGATAGATATGCAGCTATCCTTAAACCAATGTAAGTGAATAGATGGCACAAAATCTTGTACCTGGTTAGCAACATCAAATAAAATGCCGTAGAGCTACACCTAGCGCCACTACTGATGCAGTTTTTTGCACTATTGAAGTTTTTAATTATTATTGTTCATGAGCTTTCTAGCTAAGGAGAACATTTAGGAACCGTATGAGGAATCAGTACCAGTAGTTTCAGCAAGTGAATTCTGACAACTGGACGGATTTACCTTTAATCCACGAAGGATCGCTTTGAACTAAATGTTCTCAGTGTTCTTATTATTCAACGCAAATCTACGTGCTTGATCTGGTAGTGGAGTTTGAAGCTCATTGGAATTTGTGAATCCTTGTTGACAGCACAGTGGGATCTGTGGTTTTCTGCCATTTGAAATATTTTCGCATATTGTTGCAGTCATATTTCACTGACCAACCGTACCACATTATTCCTTCTTTAGGAAAAAAATGTGATTTCCAGAAAGGCAACAGTTTTCTGTATCTGAAAAGCCATGACAGGAGAGTGATTTGTGCTTCTTTCATCATCCTCCAGAAAGAGACAGAGATGTTCTTTTCAGGTTGGCATTCTTGAGCGTTTGTCACAGGTGCTGCCAAGTGATGCTGGAGAACTGAAGCACCTTTGTATTCTTGACAGGGTGATATTTCTCTGCTGTCATTTTGATGGAATAAAGAGGTTTGGCCTGTGGTGTGTGTGTGCTTTGCCTGTTGTGTGTGATACTTTATAGTGTAGTACTGCTTTATCATCATCTTCCCACACAACATGCTCTCACTGAATCACAAAAAAAAAAAAAGAAAACTTCAGCTCCATTCGACTTATCTAATGCTAACCTAAGTGGACAGCTCCTGTTCTAGGACAGTATCAGCATGCTACCCCTTGATTTGTTGCTGCAGCAGAAATGTTAGGTATATAACACCGGCACTCATTTAAAGCAGTGGATGAAGGAGCTTAACTTTGGAACGGGTTATATAGCTTTACGAACAGCAGAACGGCTACGCAGGTACACTCTGAAGCTTGACTGTCAGCTCAATGAAGATGAATTTGCTGTTACACAGGAAAATAAACCAGTCCAGACCAATCGTCCACAAATGAGACAGAGTATGAGGCTGGGGAAAGATGTGGTGGTCGGGACGGAACAAAAGACGAAGAAAGGAAGAGGGGAGAACAGTGACTAAGAGTGAGTGATGTCTGAGGAGAAAGGATGGAAAGAGTGGAGAGGAAGAGTGGAAATGGAGGGAGAAAACAGAGAGAGATGACCTAGAGAGCAGTGAACTCTAGTTCTGTTTAAGGCCCCTACTACAAACTGTACTCAAACATACTGAACCCTTTAAGACCCGCACACACTGAACTCTTTAAACCCCCCACTACATCCCTTAATGCAGCACACACACTGACACACATGCACACATGCATGCTGAACCCTTTAAACCCCTCATTACATCTCTTTGTTGAAAACGCACCCACCCACCCCCCCCCACACACACACACACCCACACACACACACACACACACACACACACACACACACACACATGCACACACATGCACACACACACAGAATCTCCAATATGTATTTGTTTCCAGACCCTATTGCCAAGTTCATGATGGCTGGAACTGAAACTAGTGTTCATCCTGCACCTTGCAGAGACCTCACTCATTTTGGGATGCTGCCCACTTCATATAGACCGCCCTGCTTTCCGGCTCCCATTAGTGCGGCCACGACCAGACCACTGACAAACACCAAAGCAAAACGGGAAATACCAACTGATCAGTCTGGGTTTATGCTTTGCATATTGGCATGTCAGAAAATCCAACATAACCCCTCACTCTACTGTAAACACAATTTGTTCCCAGGAGAGGCAATCCTTTAAGATTGCATCTGGAGGTTTTCATTTCCTGGGCTGCAGAAGCTGGGTGGTCATAAAGCTTGGGGCTACACTTTTCATTTACTGTGATGAGCATGGAGCACTTTTAGGAAGCTTTTATAGTTCTTTCTCATTCCGTTTATGATGCTGTACTTTGCTTTGTCTTATAGTCACAGGAAGACATCTGACAAAGGTCTTCAGAAACACTAGGAAGTGTAGTGAATAATAAAAATTGTAATGACATCCAGACACCTCTAGCCAGTTCCACCAGTCAAATTTAAGCTCGTTAGTAGCATAGTTTGACATAAACCGCTGCTACATATAAGCTTACAACTACTAATAAAGTACAATAATTTATCTAGATCCAGAGCATGTCCCAGGAGCACCAGGTGCAAGGTGGAAACACACCTTGGGACACCAGTTTTTCACAGGATGCCACAAATACACACACATATGCACACACAACCAGTGGCAATTAACCCTGTCACTACCTAACAGCATGGTGTTGGGAAGTAGGAGGCAACAATAAAATAAATGGAACTTTTTGCATTTTGTTCTTAAATTGTACCCTTTTTTTTTGCAGTGGTTTGTTAAATATTAACGAATAAGATGCATATGAGCTATTTATTGATTTTTCAGCCAGTCTAGCTCTTTGCAAAATATCATAGATGAAATAGACAAAATTATTGGTCTCATGTTTTCTCTAGCTATGTTACAGTCACCCGCAAGTCTTTAATTATTCTGCCATTATTAGTCCCAGTACAAACATGCACACCTACGCACACACACACACACACACACACACACACACACACACACACTAGTGCATCAGAAATAATTAGAAAATAGTGAACAATTAATAATTCTTAAAAAAAAAATTAAGCTTAATTTTAATAAAGATTACACTTACCTCAAATTATTAGAATATTTCCTAAGATCAATCAAAAAGGATTTACAATACATAAATGTCTTATGTCTGAGAAGTTCATTTATACAGTCAATACTAGGTTGGGGCTAATTTACCACAAATTATTGCTGCGTTGACTTTGGACTTGATAAAACACAGTGGACCAAAACTAGCAGATGACATGGCACTCCAAATCGCCACAGACTGCTGAAACTTCACACTGGACTTCAAGCACCTTGGATTCTGTGCCTCTCAACTCTTTCTCCAGACTCTAGGACCTTGATTTCCAAATGATATGGTAAATTTACGTTCACCTGAAAAGAGAACTTTGGACCACTGAGCAATAGTCTAGTTCATTTTCTCCTTAGCGAAAGTAAGAAGCTTCTGAAGATGTTTCTGGTTCAGGAGTGGCCTGATATTAGTTTTGCGACAGTTGTAGTCGCTTTCCAGAAGATGTCTGTGTGTGGTGGCTCTTGATGCACTGACACCAGCTTCAGTCCACTTTTGTGAAGCTCTCCTAAGTTCTTGAGTGGACTTTTCTTTACAATCCTCTCAAGGCTGCGGTCATCCATGTTGCTTGTGCACATTTTCCTACCACACTTTTCCCTTACAGTCAAATTTCCGTTAACATGCTTCAATACAGCACTCTGTGAACAGCCAGATTTTTCAGACTTTTGGTTGTGTGTACTGAACTAGACCAAGAGATACACTGTATTTATACTGTTTGAATAGCAATTTACTCAAACTATAATTTAAATATACTACTAATAATATGGCATTATTTAATTAAAAATAATCAAATAGACAAATGTGTAACAAATTGTAATTAATGTGTAATTCCATTTTTAATTTCTTAAATAACTGATGGAAAATATTGTACTTTCATGATATTCTAATTTGTTGAGATGCACTAATATATTATACACATGTCTAAAAAGTAATGGTTAAAAAGAATGATAAATGTCATCTCTTGAACCTTGTGTCAACATTATAATAAACTACAAATAACATTGTAATTTATTACTTAATTTCATAATTTTTATTTACAAATTTTACTATTAAGGCAGCATTACTTTTATTGAAATGTTCAGCCATTTTTGGTATTTTTGTTGCTGTGGTTCATTCTTAAAATGCAGTTCAATTTGTTGCAAAAGCTCCCAAGCAGGACAAGCACATAAGTTTATAAAGTATAAATGCAAGAGATTGATAATGTGAGTCACCTTTTTATTATAAAGTATGCTTTTTCTTTTATATCAGATCATACTACTAACACAGACACACACACACACACACACACACACACACACACACACACACACACATACACTCTTTATGTTCTATTTCTTACAATGAAACTTAAGGCAATTGACACCAATTTAAAACATCATTATTAAAGAAAATACTATACACTTTTATTGAAAACATCCTTATGAGAATTTCAGGCCTGCTGTTATAGAAAATTTTAGATTTTTCAAAATTCAGATTGTTTTCTGATAGTATCATACTGTACCTGAAAGTGCATTATTACTTTAACACTACAGAAATTTGACAATGCTAAAATTTTTATTTATTTTATCCATTTATAGTTACACATTTTGTCGTTAAGGAATATCCAAAATCTAGCTCCTGTTATCAGTTTCGTTATAGTAGTTCTAAACAATTGTCCAGTCACCAACCTTTTTTTTTTATTTCTCTTTGTATATAAAAGAGAGAAACCAGAAACAAGAAACCAAAAAGTCCTCTGTACTGAAGCCGTTCTCATGTTGGAACACTTAAAGTTACAGCTTAAAGTTACTGACTGCTACTAAGTGCTGACACAGGAGACTCCATCAAACGTCTTTAAATGCTTCGCCACATCAGTGATTCCCCCCTTTTTATTAATCTGTTTATGTGGAGCATCTTCCCTATAAGTCCCTGTTGTACCTACTGTCAAAGCTGCTGTTATAGAAAATTAATCAACATCTTCAGACCAATCCATTTAAGTAATTCATCAGCACTAAGTAGTAACTGTCCGTAACGTATGCTTTAGAATCCTGATCTACAACTGAACTTATGCAACTGGATGCTGCACACGATGCAGTGCTCATGACGGCAGTGTCGCTCTGATTGTGTAAGTCTGGGTGAAAGATAGTGTAGTATTGCAGCGCGAGTTTGCTGTGTGAAACATGCTGTTTTATGGTGTTATTCAGAGTGAGCGAACCTAAACCTGGCTCCCACGCTTCCCCGGAGAAGGAGGCAGGCTGATGAAGAGCTCCTGGCTCTCAGCTTCACAGATTGAAAGGTCACTCATTTTCATTCACTTTGTAATCAATCAGTCAAGTCTCAGTCCAAGGTGAAGACTGAAAGTTGGAGCATGATTGTCTTGTTAGGGGATAAAGCAGGGTGTGGATGGAGCTATGGGGTCTTCCTGAGTACTATGTGTGAAAGTAAGTGTACTACATTACAAGTCGCACCGAACAGACCTGCTAATTTTTTAAACTGACTCATCAGCGCTTCTGTGTTCGCACCTTCTGTACTTATGCATTTCTCTGGCTGTGAAGATGAAGCCATTTCTAGTCTCTGGATTTACACCCGAAGATTCTCTTCTCGCTCCAGCTCCTGGCTGCTGCTTGCCCCGAAGGGAGAGAATTATGGCTCGATAGCAGCATGGATCCACTCTCCATTTCAAATGAACTCAAGCGCAGGACGGGCCAGATAAATCATGTAGAGCTCACCTCATAGCTGACAGAAAGAGAGAGAGTGAGAGAAAGACGTAGAGAGTGTGAAAGTCAGAGCAGGAGGAAAGGAAAGAGCACTGTCCAGTGCAGATTCACATGGAAAGTGAATCTTAGTCCCAGATTTCAAATGGATTTTGTGGTGAAGTTGCTCTCAGAACCGGCAGAATGTTATTTTAGTGATGAACCACATCACTGACTGTTCTTCTAAAGTAAGGTCAAGCCATTAATTGATTGATCAAGGCTTCTTATTCAAGCTTTTATGTTAAATCAAATATTAATTTACTGTATATGTTTTAATAAAGGTTCACATCATAATTTTGGTACAGGCGTTTATTAGAACAGTATTTTTCCACTGATTAGAGGCATAACTTCATTTTGAAAAATGAGTCCACACCAGCTCTCGCCTTTGTCTGCACACATACCACATAATCGATTAGTCTTTCATACCAGCTACTGATTAGTTGACCATGAAGAATGAGATACGCACATCCAAAAGCTTGACAAATCTCTCCCTTATATAAGAAAAAAGACTTTGTGATTTATGGGTGAGAACGTTGGTATGGAAGAAATAAATCCATTCTCGTCTTGTGCTCTCCTCATTGTCATAGCGAGGGATGAGAGAGGAGTGAAGGATGAAAGACAAGGGAAAGGGCAAATGGGGTGATTTCGGCTCTGCATTACATTATCCCGAACTTTCAGTCTTAACCAAACCAGTAAGGAAAAGAACACATGTAATGGGATTATGTATATCAACCACAAAAAAAGACAGGATTTCAGACTTACAGATACTTATGAAAAATAACGTGCTGACTTTTAGGATTATATTTAAATCTTTAGGAGCAGAAATGCGAGCTATCAAGCAGCACAGACTCCAGCATGACAAGACAAATTGTAAATAGAAAAATGGCAAAAAAAAAAAAAAAAAAAAAAAAAGCCAAACGTTAGCATGACCCTCAGCAGGAGGGCTTAGATCAGATGGAAAGACGGCCAACAGCCATTTTTATACTTTAGGATGTGACTGTTAAATTGAAGACTGTTCAGAAACAATAGAAAAAACAAGTCAAGACTGAGATCACTTTGCATTATGTTATGTTGTTTCACAGATTGCGGTTTCGATCAGGTACACACTCTCGAAACTTTGACCACAGCCAGTCTCCTCTCTCTGTATTAGCTCAGCATGTGCTTCTAATCTAACTTGTGGTGGTCTCGCTCTTTCTCTCTCTCTCTCTCTCTCTCTCTCTCTCTCTCTCTCTCTCTCTCTCTCTATTTGATGTTCTTTCTACCCATTTGCTAAGAAAGGTGATTTTCAGTTCCTGTAATTTGGTTTATAATTTAGGATTAGGATTAGAATGTCAGTCTTTTTTCTTAGCGTGTGTGCATGTGATTATGCATGAGCATTCAGAGACTTTCAGATGGATGCATAGCTCAAGGCAGAGTAACAGACTTTTCTAACTGATAAACATGCATATGGACCTCAGTAAAATTCAGCATATTAGTATTAGAGCCAACTGGACCGGCAGCAACCACTTTACAGCGCTGAAGTGTGTCTACAGTTCCACTGTGATCAAAATTGAAGCAGATCAAATATTAAACAAAGAAAAAACAATCCAGAAGCAACAGGTCTGGTGTTCTAACTGGGAAAATACACAGAATAGCAAAGTTTACACTGTTCACAGCCACATCAAAACACTAACCCCACACAGAACCGACAGCATTGCTGACGAGGACACTTTCACACACATACTCTCTCTCTCTCTCTCTCTCTCTCTCTCTCTCTCTCTCTCTCGGTCTCTGTCTCTTTTTATCTCTCTTTTTTTTTGCTCCCACGTGCAAATGCTTACACATTCAGAAAGTAGTACTGAAAGGACCATAAGTCCATCCAAGGAATTATTTCTACTTGAGGGTCCTTCATGACCACACTGCAATCACCAATGAACCTTGTCTTTTTATTATCTAAAATAAAAAGGAAAAATCTTATAAAAATCAGTCACCTATATATTTTAGTACCATTTTATTATTATTATTATTATTATTATTATTATTATTATTATTATTATTACTACTATTATTATTATTGACATTGTTGGCTATCAAATGCTTTCTTGTATTTGACTGTAAATGAGAATAATATCTGCATGGCAAATGATGGATGGGGAACATTTGCAAATATTGTTACCCTGTTTGTAATACACCTGTAAAAACTGATAAACAGTATATTGAATTTATTATTTTATGAATTAATACTTTCATTTTAATAATAATTAATAAATATTAAAATGGTCCTATAAACACCATTTTTTTTATAAACTATAACCATTTTTTATCTAAATATCACAGTTAAACCTCCCTGATACTTGCACGAATTTTTGCATTGTATCACACTAACACGTGGCAATAAGAGGGTACGACACGTCATCAGGGCACAGTGATGTCGTGCCATCTGTTACGCTTGAAGTTACGAACTAGGTGCACATCTGCCACGAACACGTGACACATCTAAGACACGGAATGGCACGACATGGCAATCATTATTATGCCATAGTTGCGCCAAAGGCTGACATTATTTGCGCATAAGTTGCGATGATATCACGCCTGGGTACGCCTGTGCACGCAGTGGCACCAATGATCAGTCATTGACACGCTGTATTTACGCATGCGTGAGGTCATCGTGCAGGAATTTGGGGTGCGACGGCCCACGCCTCGGAACGCTACGGGTTCGAAAAAGCTTCACGCAGTCAGTGTTCAGTGATAGAAGAGACATGTTGAATTCACAAGATTCAGAACAGATGCAAAAGTGTTTATATGTGGCCACTGCGGGCATACTGATTCAGCGGAAATAAGAGGAGGAGAAGAGAAGAAGGAGAAGAAAGAGTCCCAGGCAGGAAAAAAAAAAAGGAAACCAAGGCGTGTGGTTGACCAGAAGAGTACGGACAACATGATCAGTTGTTGACATTACTCCGCAGAGAAGATCCCACAGGATACAAAGATTTCCTGAGAATAACACCTGGCGCAACTTTTGCGGGCTACCGCTTGCCACTGTGTGCCGTACGGAAACTATGCGCAACACACGCGCGCCAATCCGGGCCACTGCGTACTACACTGGCGAGCAAAAACACTAACGCGCATCTCACGCAATGGCACTCAGTGACACTCAGTGACGCGCAGCTGTTGAGAAGAGGTTGTGTGCGTAACTTGTGCACACAACGATCGTGGCCAGTTTTTGAAAATGTAAAAAAAATAAAAAATAAAAAAAATAATCTTGCCACGCACTCACGCACTTGACACCAAGCCCCACTAAGTTCCAGTCACACGTCACGAGTAGTTCCCTCACTGGCACGCTACAATGCGGGTCTCTTCGTGCCACGTATGACTGCTGCTTAACCTTTTATTCTATTTCCACTTTATAAAACAGTTTCTATGAAAGCCCGTCTATAATGAACTATGAACACATTCATATCAAGTAATAATGTATTCTTAAGGGATTATACACATTGCCATAATCGCATATTATTATGCACTAAACTTTATAGCTATCTTTAATATGCATTATGAATTTATTCTTTATAATGATTTATTCATTATAAGTAGTGTTCATATCACCAACGCCAAAGAAACTAAGCTCATCTTCATATAGTACATTATGAGATCTGGTTTTATTATTATTATTATTATTATTATTATTATTATTATTATTATTATTATTATTATTATTAGCATATGAGTTATACAAAGACATGATCAAGAAATTGCACTACACCTTTACAACTTAAGCAAGAACTTGTCATTGTGCCTGTGATTGAACACATGAGAGAACGTAGGGTTTTTGGGGGGATAATTTACCGCATTATTCTCTTAACAAATTGTAAATACACTATAACAAGTGTAATAAACTATTTTCATAAATAATTTCATTAATAATATATATAAAGCCTTATGCATGCTTCTAACATGTTAGGAATGCATTTGTAGATGACTACATTCAAAATAAGACAAAAAAGAAACATACAGTTATACTGTATACTGTATGGGTGTGCATGTGTGTGTGTGTGTGTGTGTGTGTGTGTGTGTGTGTGTGTGTGCATGTGTATATATGTGTGTTACTACTACTGCTGTATAAAGTAGCCAGTGTTGTTGCTCCCTCTGTGTATGGAATCCCTGACACTGATGTGGGGGGAGACAGTGAAAGAGTGAAAACAGGGGATTTGGATTGATGTAAGGATGAAATCAGTGTGAAAAACAACAAACCGATCTTCTGGCAGCCATCAGATGACACAAACAGTGACAAAACACATTAGTGTCCTTATAGAGGACCTTTGCCAACCACAACAATTTCCACAATTTGTTGTGGAATATTCTATACCTGTATGATCACTTGTAATGAAAGAAGACAGAAGATCCTTCTGTTTCGTTTTTACACAGTGTTATATTATTGACTGGAAAAGCAAGCTACACTTGTGGTAAGACAGAGAAATGTCTGCTGTGGGAGACACTCTGACACTCTTAGTTTGGCAGGAGAGAACATTACAAATGGGATAGGGAGAGCTTGTTGTACCCTAGCTTTGTTTACTTGACCAAACAAATGCTTGTGTTAGTTATAAACACAGTAATCTGGTGTGATGGCGGTCATGCTGGGAGAGAGCCAGGGAGAGTTTGTACACTCATCTGTTCAGTATGAAGCTCCAGTTCATTCACAGATTTAAAGCTGCAGTAAGCATGTGCATGCCCATTATCATTTAAATAACAGCAACAGACCAGATTTTATATTGGTCATAAGAAAAGATGACAGATATAAATGATGTCCTGCCTGTTGAAATAGCCTCTAATGGTATCTTTTTTTGACAAATAAATTTGGAGCACAAACGTCTAGACCCATCTTCAGCACTGTTCCTGGAATCATCAGGTACTGCTTTGCCCCATGGCTCTTCTCTTTTCATTTACATTTATGTCATTTGGCAGACGCAGTTACCCAGAGTGAAAAAAAAAAACCTCCACCTGTATAAATGGTTTTTCCATCCTCACGTCAGTTCCTACTTTGGTTGCCTTCAAGTTATTGGATTCCATTTACTGCAACATTTCCCTTGTTCCTGTTACATTAAACTCCTATCCCAAGGATCTAAGAGGCAATTATAGTGTGTTACTACTCAGACTCCTAGGCAGAACCAGCCATCATCTAAGAAGAGAGTTGACTTTCCTCTCTGAGGCCTCTACAGCCTTGTTATTTATGTATTTACAGTGATGTGTCCTTACTACAGCGGCTCAAAGTGTCAGGTCATATGGTCAATGTTTCTTCTAAAGAGAATTAGCAACTGCTCTGATTGCCAATAACAAAATAGACAGTTTGTGTGATTTAAAATGTTGCATTAAATCCAAGAGCATTTGAACCAATTGCAATATGATGGCAAAATGCAATAAAGTGAAAGTAATTAATTGTGATTATTGACACACCACACAGGGGCGCTGTAAAGGGGGGGTAATAAACGATGACGATTCTCGGGGCCCATGACTGAGAGGGGGCCCAGAGAAGCCCCCAGTAAAATTGTGGTGCTGATAGTAAAAATTATTAACTTAAAATTATTCTACTTGCTGTTTCCTGGTGTCAAAAAATGTGTTTGTTTAGGAAACACAAACGTCCGTGAGGACGATCGCTCGCCCCC
>JAOVYU010000037.1:7520442-7541088 GCA_025674565.1 Synodontis membranacea | reverse complement strand
CCCCCATCAACGATCGCTCGCTAAACCCCCCCCGTCGACGATCGCTCGACCAGTTAGGGCTGGTCCTGTTCATGGGGCCCGAGATTTCTGGCGGCGCCCCTGACACCACAGCACAAAGTGCACAACACATGAAATAACACATGAAATTTGTCCTCTGCATTTAACCCATATGTGAAATCGTGACACACAGCAGAGGGCAGCTATTTCAATGCCCGGGGGAGCAGTGCTTTGGGGGGGGGTACCTTGCTCAGGGTAACTCAGTGGTACCTTGCTGGTTGGGGATTCAAACCTGCAATCTTTCGATTACAAATGCGTTTCCCTAACCATTAGGCCACGATCTGCCTTATTGAACTGTAGTAGTGGTGTTGGTCTTCAGTAACAAATAACAAGATTAGGTTCTTTGTATTGGATCTCAAGGCCTATTTTCTAGGTATCTTTTCTTTGTGCATGGTCTCAAATACAAACACACACACACACACACACACACACAAGCAAACACACATACACACACAAATAGTCTTGTATCACTGGTTGTAGAGTTATCATTGTTTGTTACTCTAGAGAAAAACTCTCCTGCTGAGATTCATATAGTCCAGCTGTCACCAAAAGCACAGGGACAGTGATTTCTTTGGTGTGTGTGTGTGTGTGTGTGTGTGTGTGTGTGTGTGTGTGTGTGTGTACCAGAACAAGTGAAGTTTCTCAGAAGCCTCTAAAGCACTTGAGTAAGTGTGAATGTCAAAACCTCATAGCATCTCAGAGCATCTAAATATACGAGACAATAAATTAGCAAGTGTGTGGTGTAGCGATTTAGAGGGGTGGCAGTGGGAAAATCCTTTCTCCTCCATGCTCGCTCTCACCATGATCCATGATGTTATTTTTAGGGCGTTTTATTGTTGATGACCTTCAGCTGAGTTTAGCAATAATACACATGGATGTATCCTGACTAATGTGATCAAATCACTCATGCATGTGTTTACTCTGCCTAATCCCCTTCATCTTTATATCGTTTCGTCTTACTGATGTTATTCCCTGTCTAAAGCAACAATCTATTAGAGAGCTGAGTAATCACTCCAATATTCTTTACCCTCAACTCTTTGCTTTTTAAGCATCACTCGTGTCAGCTTCTTGCAGAAACTCTCAAAAAAAAAAACAAAAGAAAAAAATCTAATATAGAGTAAATGTGATGTAATTTATCTCCACTGGCCTGTGGTTAAACACCACCACCATCATCAAATCGCCAACTGAAGGTATCTCCCTTTAGTACAGTTCCACAGACATGTAGAAATGACACAGAAATGAAAAAGTCGTGTTTTTCTTTCTTTCTTCCCACAACGAATGATTTGCTTTGATCAGGTTTTTGATTACAGGAAAACAGACATATGACTAATATATTTGATCTGTAAATGGTTTATATTCCAGCTATGAACACTATGACACTCTTGAGACGTCAGTGAACAAAGCTGCAATGTTTGAATTCTAATCAGAAATGGAAAATTTGGCCAAGGAAACAAAACTCGCTGAATGTTCCAGGAAATGTCAGAGAGGCTGATGTTAATGATAATCATGCTCAAGGGGAATCGCCTCCATTTTCCATGGCAAACTTGTACGTAGACTGTCATAAAAGTGCCACAAATGTTTTTTTTTGTTGTTGTTTTTTTTGTTGTTCTTGTTTTCTCAGGATAATATTAAACCAGGCTAAGATCATTCATTTAGATAATATAAATATCATTCATTGAAGATGTCAAATATTGAAGACTTTCTCTTAATTGTGATGATTATGGCTTATAGCTCATGAAAATCAGATTAATAAAATTATTAGAATATTTCTTAAGATCAATCAAAAAAGGATTTACTATACAGAAATGTCCTACGTCTGAAAAGTGTGTTCATTTATACAGTTAAAACTTGGTTGGGGGTCCTTTACCACAAATTATGCATCACTGCAGCCTGGCATGGAGGCAATCAGCTTGTGGCACTGCTCAGGTGTCATTGAAGCTCAGGTTGCTTTGATAGCGGCCTTCAGCTCGTCTGTATTTTTGGGTCGGCTGTTTCTCATCTTTCTCTTGAAAATACCTCATAGATTCTCGAATTGGGTGGATAATGAAGCACAGTAATATCATGGTTGGCAAACCATTTGGTAGTAGTTTTGGCACTGTGGGCAGGTGCTACGTCCTGCTAGAAATGGACATCAGTATCTCCATAAAACTTGTCACCAGCTGGAAGCATGAAGTGCTCTAAAATCTCCTGATAAATGAATGTGTTGACTTTGGACTTGATAAAACACAGTGGATGACACGGCGCCTCAAATCGTCACATACTGCAGAAACTGCACACTGGACGTCAAGCACCTTGGATTCTGTGCCTCTCCACCCTGTCCTCAGACTTCGATTTCCAAAAGTAATGCTAAATGTACTTTCATCTGAAAAGAGGATTTTGGACCAATGTGCATCAGTCCAGTTTATTTCTTCTTAGTCCAGGTAAGATGCTTCTGACGTTGTCTCAGGTTCAGGAGTGGCTTGATATTAGGAATGTGACAGTTGTAGCCCCTTTCCTGAAGACGTCTGTGTGTGGTGGCTCTTGATGCACCGACACCAGCTTCAGTCCACTAATCGTGAAGCTCTCCCAAGCTCTTGAATCATCCTTTGTTGACAATCCTCTCAAGGCTGTACTGTAAGTGGCGCCAGCAGCCGCAGTCCTGTATGTACCGTGCATACATTTTGCAAATGATTTTGTTAATGCTTTAAAAGTTCTCTTTTGTGACAACAGCAGACCATGTCTCTGGTTTAATTTAATTTTATTGAATAATGTGCTTGAGAACATACAGAGTTTTTATTTTCAGATTTATAATTTGTATATCATATTGACAGTATTACAGACTGCATTTTATTTCTGTTAAGTACAGTTTCAGTAATATGAAGCCTCTTCTCAGGATAAAAAAGAAAAAAAAAACATTAAAATGCTTGATCGTCGCTGGTGATTGAGATATGTGCAAAAGATAAACATATTTTAGTTCAGGGAAACCTTAGAGGTGGCAGTTTCCATAATATTAAATGCCAGTACTTCCAAATTACAAGGAAATTAGAAAAATAATTTAGATAAAGTAAAAAAAAAAAATAAAATCTTATAAATGACTTATTGCTAGTAGTAACGTAGGGTGCCAAACACACTAGAGCTGATGCTATGAGACCAACTAGCATTTTCGTGAGGAAAGCAGATGACACTGGAAAAACTCAAAAATTATGAATTGTGAAATATTTTTTTCACTGGCTATATCTGTCTGTCAGCAGTGTGTGTGTGTGTGTATGTGTGTGAGTGTGTGTGTGTGTGTGTGTGCGAGTGTGTTTAACTTTGCTAAGTTAGTGATAATCCTGATGAAGACTGCTGAACAAGAAGACTACTGTATTCCACAGTACTGAAATTCTAACACATGACAGCTGGGTTTAATGCCTCGTCAGTGTTACTTTTGAACCAATTATTTTCAGGGGCACAGCGCAAACAGTATTTCTCACATCGTCATCATTTTCCAAGTGCGTAAATATGAACATCAGCAGCAATAATGACGTTCAAATCACAGCAATTATTACACAAGTGGATATTTCAACGAAGAAAATATCCGAGTGATTTTTTCCTGGCCGAGCGAGGAGCGAGGACACCCATTCCAGTAGCGTCCTCATTCCTGAATCAGAGCCAAACCTGATGACACTGAACAGTTAAGGCTTTACTCTTTCTACATACAGGAATAGACCATGAGCTCACAGAAGCCTGTTCCACTGGCCCAGGTGCTTTGGACCATAATGGTCACCTTGAGTTATTAATCAGTCTTAAAAAAACTGCTGACAGCCAACAGGACATGACAATGATGTCATGTAGAGTATTGAGCAGTCTGACATGACAAATGTTTTTGTTACAGAGCCGCCATCTTTAGATTTTGATAGCGCCTGTGTCATCACTTTTATTAGTCTTCAGAACACCCTGGCTCTTCTTTTAGTAGATCACTTGATACTCTATTGTCTCGTAATCACTTTCTGTGGCATAACACAGCAATTAAGCCATGATCAAGCCGTGTTCTAAAGCAGCTGACACTGATGTCCTAGCTCACATGTACAAGGTGTCAAGTTTATTTCAATTCAGTAGGCAGCCCACTGCTTAGATGCATTGCATTGTAATTCGCCGTTACGTCTGAACAGTGTTAATAGCAGCAGGCTAAATGTAGTTTGGCAACATGATGTCAGCTTGACCTTATGGATACACGGATACATGTCACAGGCAGCTCAAATCTGACTGACAACGGACAACCCTCCTGAGAGTGACTTCCCTCTTTTCAGTCTCAGTTCCTGTCAAGTCTTCTTTCTTGCACTATGAACATTGCGTCCATGCGCTGAGGTCAGTTTATGTCCTAATTCGAAATGGCTGAGAGCTCATTGTGAGACCTGGTGCCAGATTTGCTTGCAAGGCATCTTTATCCAGCATGTGGCTCTGCTTTGACATCTATCAGCAAGTCTGTATAAAGTTTTTAAGACTGTGTCACACCCTATGTGAAGTCATTGGATGATCAGAGGTCTTTTTCTCAGGCGATTGCTTACATTCAGGGCAGCAGAATAACAACATTAAGTAAAAAATAAATAAATACTAGCTATAAAAAGACAGCATGTATGTATTTATATTTTTTTTGTGAATTAATTAACATTATTTTAATTACAATAGAGGTTTGGGCCATTCTGTAAGTCTTTGCATAACTTTATTTAGCATGCTTTATTTGGAACAATACTGGGGATCATTGTTGACAATTTGGGTTGCATTACAAATAGCTACAAACTACACAGTGACCATGTCCAGTAGGGAACATTTTGGAATTGGAGTCCCTGCCACATTATGGCTTATACCACAATGTTACAGAAGTCTTGAATCTGATTGGTCAAAAGGTGTTGATGAGTTTTCTATGACTGCATCTCTGACAGTATTGCCAGCTGTAATTCAAATGGTAGGTTTATAATAATGCACACGTTCTACAGTAACAACTCATTCACAGGAACATGTATAGATGTATAGATGTTGCTCCAAAAAATTTAAACCTAATAATAAATGCATTTTAAAAATGTGTTGTTATTTAACAAAGAAAAATCATATCTTTGATTTGGTGAGGTTTTCTTTATTTTTTTCTTTCCTGTATGTTTATTTGACATCTATAAAATGAGTCTCCAGTGTCAGTCAGTTATCTGCCCTGAGAAAGTCTACAGGACAGAGGAGTCTGGTCTTGCAGTAACATGACAAAATATGTTTTTGCCCTGCTAACTTCAAACCAGAGAATTAAAGAGGGCTTGTGTGTAGCTGTGCACTAAAAACTTAGTAATAACTTGGATCACAGATGTTTCACCTCATTCAGTGTAATCATGAGTGGTTAAAAATGCATAATGTGGCAGCCCTTAGTAAATAAAAAATAGATTGTTGACAAATTGCTGTGGTATATATATAATGTGTTCACCATAACTCCAAATTACCACTGTTCAGTGTTAAATCCACATGACTAATATCCAGCTATTCAAATATTACATCCATTAGAAACAGACATATTTGTTTGCTGAAAGCTTTTTTTATTTCTGAATTTAGATTTGTATAATATTAACATCATTTTTTATTACTGTATTATTATTATTATTATTATTATTATTATTATTATTATTATTATTATTATTATTATTATTAATGCTGCTGGGGTTAGATTCAAGACGACATTATTAATGCATAATTAAAATACATTTTACTGTGGAAGGCATAATGTACAGAAGGCTGGACACAATTGTGAAATTAACCCTGACAGAGTAATAGCAGAATGGTCTCGGATCTACTATGAAGGTGCTGAAACTATGAACGGGTTTATTTCACAGTAGTGACTGGCTCACTGTACATTATTCCACTTATTACATGGCTACGTACTAAAGAAATCAATAATTTGACACAAAATATTGATTTAAAAAGAATTTTATTGATTTAACAATGATTTTATTGCTTCCGCTTATGACATGATGCATAGCAACAGTCTGCTATGCTTTGCAACAGTCCATTATACAGAAATAACAGACCGTGGAAGGCCGTAATGGACCAATCTGAACCGATAATTCAAATGAGTCGTGTAATAAACTGAGTTATACCAAAATGAATGCGATCGAATCTGACTGGCCAGAAGGTGGGCATTCTTTTTGTATAACAGCACAGGCAGTTCCAGCTGTGACATGAATGATTAATGATCAATGTTAATGTGCTCATTCTAATATGTTGTAAGGTTCTACAAGGTTTCACTTAAAAACCTCTCAGACAGGGAGATAATCCATTGTAGGGTTCTATGTAGAGCCTTTAAGGGTTTCTACAAAAGAACGAACCAAAAATTCTTGATTATTTTCACTTTTTTGTTTCCCCATTTGCTGGTATTGAGTGAAAAACATTCAACGTTGTCCATCTGATGATTCTGTTGCACAAAACAATCAGTTGGAAAGCATTTGTCGTGATGTCACTTTTGCAAGCTCCACTTCTCTCTAAACCATAAATGGTCAATATAATGGCCTTGTGTATTCTGAACCAGATTTCTTCTAGTTCTCCTTCTTTATAAAAAGAAGTTGTCTTTTTAACTTGAGTAAAGCAGTCCTGTTTTCTGTAATTTCTAGTGAATTTAGCTAGACAAAGAGAACTCTTCAGGGCACACAACATTGATCCTGTATATTTTAGTGTTTTCCCTGCTCTAACACACCCACTTCAACTCAGGAGGGGCTGTTAATTAGCTGATGAAACTTGTCAGTGTATTAGGAATAAAACAATACAGTATAGATAACAAATTGCCATTCCCACTCAGTCTCCCATAACAGTTTAGTAACAGATGTTGTGTAGTCCAACCTGACTGTGTTTAACATTGTCATGTAGCACGAACCTCCGCGAGACGTGTTAAGCATGCGAGACCATATATGACACATAATTCAGAAGGCAGAAGTCCACACTGTTGTGAAAAGCCCAAGCTCCTATTTAGTCAGGATCTTTGACACATGCAGCCAACAGTTCTTTTAGTTCCTTTCATTCCAATTTCCGGCCACATGTACAGTACTCACATTTTCTTATCCTTGTAGTTGTTTTTGAATTTTCATGTTTTTACAGTGAAGAAGGATGAGTATTCGGATTATGTAGGTGTCAGTAATTCCATCACATCATCATTCGCATGGCATGACATATTTACAGTAATAGCAGTAGACAGCCTACAGGACTTATATCACATCAACACATGAAAGAGCAAGCTATATTAACGAATTGCCGACAAATAGCACATTAGGGGTCTCTCCTGGAACAGCTCTGGAGCAGCAAGATTTGCGTAGTGTGGGGTTTTGTAGGCCTCTTTGAACTTTGGGCGTATGGTAATCCAGGCCTGCTGAGTGTGAATGGGTACTATATTAACAATGGAGGTGAATAACTGTATCATTTTGTTGTTCATGATGATGATGATTTATGATGATTTATGATGATGATGATGATGATGATGATGTGACTTTATATTGCTTCAAAATGTGACTTTTATTTTATTTTATTTTATAAAGTTTCTTCTAGATTCTGGTCTGCAGATGAACTTCACATGTACTTCATCTTTCTGAAAGTGAGCAGCGCATCCCGCGAGAACCGGAGCATCCCGAGCGCAAGCGCTCAGACCTCGTAAACTCTAGACAGACAAAGACCGCTGTCTGTGGGCATTCCTAAATACACACGCACGCACACACACCTCCCACCCGCACAGCTCAGTGCTCCAGTATCATTGAGAGAGAGAGAGAGAGAGAGAGAGAGAGAGAGAGAGAGAGAGAGCAGGGGATAAGAGACACAGTACTGATGGCAGAGCGGAAGGTTCTCGCCAGATGTTGTTTGTCCCACAGCTGCAGGAACGCCATCACACCTAGACGGAACGGACACACACTTGGCCTCCGGACGGGAAGAGAAGCGCGCGCGCTGATCGCCCACGCGTCCTGCGCTCCACTGAGACCTTTATAACGCTTTCAGAAAAGGAGGTGGGAGAGAAAACCAGAGAGAGAGAGAGAGAGAGAGAGAGAGAGAGAGTGTGTGTGTGTGGGGAACGCTTCCTCCAGCGCTCTGGCTCGGATTATTTCTGGTGCGTGTGCCAGCTGCTGGGGAATACTTTTAAATGGCGCGCGGCAAGAACCGATCAGAGAGTCAGCAGGCGAGCGCGTGCAGCGAGCAGCCGTGATTAACGCTCACTTTCAGCACACCCTCACGCAGCGCGCAAGGTCTTCACACGGAGGTAAACACAGAGCGGTTTATTTGTGGCAATAGTGTTGTGCACCGGAGGACAGAGACTGAGCGATGTTTGGTTTTAGTAAGTGTCACGGCTCGCTCAGGAACCTCGGTGAATCCCCCGCGCGCGCCACCGGCGCTTCCTCGCGCCTCTGTTGCGCATTTTTCCTCCTCATCCTCATCCTCACACCCCGCGTGGACTCGTCCTGGTGGTAAGTAGCCTCTCTATCTGTCTGTGATGATCTCTTACCCCGTAATCCCTAAACCCTCCATTTGGACACTCATCATAGCCTATAAGAAGTGCATCTGATGGAGTTCATGAGAGCGCATGAGTCTTCTCCACTACAGCAAAACTCATGTGAACACAGTGCATGGCTGAACATCTCTCTCTCTCTCTCTCTCTCTCTCTCTCTCTCTCTCTCTCTCTCTCAGAACACCACTTATTTTGCTTTTTTATTTTATTTTATTTTTTGCTATAGAATAGATCAAACTGGATGCACTTGCTCCTTCTATACTCTTAATGATATACAGTCACCAACTTTGCTGCCGTCTATTTATTTTATTTACATTTTTTTTTAAACTATTTTTAACATTCACTAAAAAAAAAAAAAATCACCTAACATTATGGGCCTAATGGAGGAAATGAAACTACACTGAAAGATAATGATAAATAAATACATGCACATATTTTACTATAACAAAACTTTTTTTTTTAATTTGAATTATTCATGGAGTTGGTAATTGCTGCAATTATTTCGTCTCCTTACTTTTAATTCAAATGAAGGGTCTCCACCAACTCAATAGCTGTATTATCAGCTTTGTTGCAGTGTTGTATCAAAATTATGGCCATAATTTTTTTTTCCCAGTGACATTTCTGTGGTGCGTTGCCAGCTAAACTCAGAAATAGACTAATAGAGAAATAAATGAAGCCTAATAAATGTAATCTGCATCAGGCCTGCTTGGCTAGACGCATACTCTCAGCTCAGATGGAGACTCTGACACAATGAGGCACAAACGTAGTTAAAAAAAAAAAAAAAAACCTACACACACACACACACACACACACACACTGTATATATATATATATATGCACACACACTTTCCCTTTCTCTGTTTTTTCTTGCTCCTTCTTTCTCCCATTCATGCCAACATATATGAAAAAGAAAAGTTATGTCACTATCAACTTGTAGTAATCAGACGACCTCACCAATGGGAGATGATTCTCTCTCTCTCTCTCTCTCTCTCTCTCTCTCTCTCTCTCTCTCTCTCCCTAATTTCCTCATCTATCACTCTATGCAGACAGAGGACTCCTCTGAAGTTGTCTGTTAGTGTCATAATAATGAACTTATTTTAGCTCTCTCTCTCTCTCTCTCTCTCTCTCTCTCTCTCTCTCTCTCTCGGCCACTTTCACACACAAGTACAAACTGTCATAAAAATATGCACACACACACACACAGGATTCAAAATCAAAGTGCTTTTTGATTGTGTGCGGTTTGTGTGTTGTGTATGTGTGCGCTCACTTTCATCAGGGTTACAGTCGATCTGCCTGTAAGATCAAGGGATTCTGAGGTCAGACCACTGATTTAAGTCTTTGTCTTACATTCCTTTCTTTCACACGTACGCACACACACACACACACACACACACACACACACACACACACACACACACACACACGCACACACACTATGAGAGGAGAGGAGAAATCCAAAGCCCCTTGTTTAAAAGTAGTAGTGAAATATACACACGTATATAGATATACACACATACACAGAGTAACTGTCACATACTGTACACAGAGTAACTGTCAACTTCACTCTGCACCTTCTATGCAGTTTTCATTTGAAAGGACAGTGGATCAGGTTTACAAGACTTTTCGATTACATAACCCTAACATACCCGAAATGCATGTGCGGTGTCTTCTGTTCAGAAATATTCTACGATTTACAGACCTGAGCTTACTTCAAGCCTCAGTGAGTCATCTCATATCAATGTCCACAAACGGTTAAAATCTTTGTGTTCAGCTTTTCTGATGACATCATGCACATGGAATTCGAAGATCTTTACAACAAATTGTTTAGAAAACTATGGCGAGAAAGAATCTAACATTTATTTGTATGACTTTCTTGGAGAACTGTAATAAATGCTTTCAGAATTTCATAATTTTAACACTGAATTCTTTTGCTATTTGTTCACTACACTTAAAGGGCCAATCAGCCATCATTTCATCTATCAGGCATTTCTTTCTCCTTTTAACAGCAGAGACTAATGAAATGAAAAGCATGTACTTTATTAATAAAATCACCACTAAAATTCATGCATCTTTATAAGCCATTCATTTTATATAAATATTTATTAAATGTAAAAGCTAGGGATAGGGTTGTGTTTTGACTGATATGCGGCTTTTCTAATGACTTTATGCAACATCACTCTTGCTCTTACAATTAATTAAATAATCCGAGACCGAGATGCACAAGAGGACTAAATAGAAAAGACACTAACCTTTTATAACTTATATGTTTAGACACCGTAGACCACTGTTTCTCAAAGTGGGGTCTGTGAAGCATAGCCACAGGTCTATTATAGCCTATTATATTCATAGTCATTATATTTATTATATTTCTATTTATTAATGAGTGACTGGTCACTTGAACTGATTGTTTTTATTCCAAACCTTTAGTAACCTAAAAACAAATAGCCCTGTAAACTATGTGAGTTTGAACCTAATGCATTCCGATGGCAGAAAGTACAGGAATAAAAAGGTTTATGGCCGCAATAACTAGCCAAAAGATTATTGTACCCACTTATATACTAAGTCTAGTATTTAAATAGTTGGATTATGGGGCTCTGTGAATTTTTTTTTTTTTACAGTTACACGGGTCCTTGGCTGCAAAAAGTTCAAGAACCCCTGACTTGAAAGATGGAAAGAAAGACAAGGAATGAAAGATGGAAAGAAAGACAAGGACATGTTTTTCTCTGCTCATTTGGAGAAACAATTAACCTTCCAGGTTATTATCCATTCCTCTTATAGCATATTTGGTATCACCAGTGAAGGTATTATTTAATATATGTAGCTACAAGAGTAGGGAATATAACTGTAGACCTCCTGATGTACCCTAGAGGTTAATTTTACAGTTAATTATAACCACAGAAACATTCAAAAATAATGATATTCCTCGAGTTAAATCAAATTTGGCCTCCTTTAATTTAATGGTTTAAAGTCATGGATGCTAAAGGACCCGTCACAGAAATGAAATGACAAAAGCCTCAATATTTGGAGCACAAGGAGTCATAATTTTGGTGCATAACAACAAGGATATTACGTATGTGGATGTTAAAGACATAGAAAGGCTGCAAGTTCAAAGGTTTATGTCCTTCCTGGCCTCCATTAACTTGCCGTTTGGGAAAATTAGGGTAGTTCTGTAAACTAAAGCTGACATATTGTTATAAGCAAGCAGTTTAATTTTCTCAGCGCCCTCCTGAGAGAGCGAGAGATAGATAGATAGAGAGAGAGAGAGAGAGAGAGAGAGAGAGAGAGAGAGCAGTTCTGCTTTATTGGCTCTTTAGCCACCCTAACGAGGGGCAAATCACCACAGTCATGCATTCTTTACCCAGTCAAGCCTAACCATATCTGATCCCTTGCTCTCTCACGCACACACACATGCAATAGGGGTTCCAGAGTGTGTTTTTATGGTGTGTTGTTACAGTCCTGTGGATAATGATTTACCGCAGCAGTAAAAGCCCCTCTCCATCCCACCATCATGTGCAAAATCTCAGTGAGATGTGTGTGTGTGTGTATGTGTATGTGCATGTGTGTGTGTGTGTGTGTGCATGTGTGTGTGTGGGCTTCGTACGAGGTACCACCCTCTCTGTATTACCCAGTCAGCCATATGAGCAATGCAGGACCAGACATAACTGAACAGGTTCCACTTGGAAAGGGCTTCAGTGGAGTGATGTAGACCAGGTGTCAGCTGAGGATCAGCCTCCATACACTAATCCACAATGAAGTTTATATGAACTGCAGAGAAACACCTGGGGAACTACCAGCATTTTCACTTTGAATTTAGCAGTGGCAATTTATCTGCGCCACTAGACATATCTGACCGTTTAAATGACAGGGTTTTTTGTCATCCTCATGGTCTGCTTCAGTTGAAATGGCCAGCTTCCATATTTACAGATAGTGGAAATTTATTGAAAGTTTAAAGTTATTAACTGAACGGCTGAGTTGAAAAAACATCTTCTGGAGGTCAAATTATGGTTGAATATGGAAGCTGTCTTTTTTCGTGTTATCCTCATGACAATTAGATATTTAGCTAGGTAATTTTTTTTGTTACTTTAACCTCACGTGTGTTTGTGTGATCTTTATGAATATGCAAATGTGAATGCGTTCAGAAAAATCATTACAGTATCTTTTTCTTCGTATTATTACTGTATCTACTTACTTAATCGTATTATTACTGTATCTACTTACTTAATCCTCCAAAAGCACAACGTGGCACAAGTTCATCTCTAATAAGCAATGAACAAATTTCATTTACGTCTACGTCAATATTAAAATATTAATATTTAATTAAGTCTTATTTAAAATAATATTCATATGTCCAGGTGTCTCAACTTTCCATTAATAAAATTGCAAATTATTATATAGGTCATAGGTAAATTAGATTCTGATCTTCAACAAATTTACTTTGATGTATGAATTCCTGTCCACTTACCAGGGATTTAGTTGCAAAACAAGATTTTTTTTTTTTTTTTTTAAATACAGGCAACAATTGTTTCAATAAACTCAAATGTCTAGATATTAATTTACAACAATGTCGCAGTGGAGTTCCAAAGCTTGGCCATATTTATCTATTTATCATCAAATACTGTCTTCCATACCTATATCATCAAATGTTGTATCAACATACAATGTGAGCTAAACAGAGTAAGAACCATCATTCTAAATGTTACTTTATTATATTTGCACGCACAAACATATGCCATGAGGCAACATGGTATCATACTTGAAAATTCCTAACAATTTGTAGGAAAAGTTATACAGGTTAGAGTTAGGGGTGTGGTTAGAGTTTGTATTGAAGCTGCCTGTAAAAAAGGTTTTGAAAAGCTGGTTAAAACAGAACAGCAATTAAATAAGGAAACCGATATGTTAGTGGATTTTTTTTTGTTTTTTGGAACTTGTTTTATTAACTGGAAGATCTCAGTTCTTTATTAAAGGTGGAGTCATTGATTCTGGAAAAGATTACTGATATTTGAACTTAACAGCCAAACAAATACACACCTCCCTTCCATGCTCCTTCAGAAGCTCTACCCCCAAATTCAAGGATGTGCATTTTCAAGGCAGCAACACTAACAACACCCTCCATCACACCCCCTCCCCTTTCCCCGGTCTGTGATTAGCTGGAGTATGCCCATGTTGCTGATTGGCTGGAATAGTGTTGTGTGGCTTCTTTCTGAGACACTTTCTTTGTTTCTCTGTTTACGAAACGTATTTCTTTATTAACTTTCTGAGAAGCTGAGAAGAAATATGACATTTAAAATAAAATAATATTTAAATAGGCTTGCTTAATAAGACAATCAATGATAGTCTGTACCATTGTGTGTGTGTGTGTGTGTGTGTGTGTGTGTGTGTGTGTGTGTGTGTGTCACAGTGTTGTAAGAGAGCAGACATTACCCTGCTGACATTACTACAGGAGCTGTTAATAGGAATGTTAAAGATAAATACATAGTGGGAAAGTCAGAGACAAAGTGTGGGTGTGTGTGTGTGTGTGTGTGTGTGTGTGTGTGTGAGTGTGTGTGTGTGTGTGTGTGTGTGTCTCTGCCTGTGTGTATTGTGTATAGTTTGTGCCAGTCTTGGTTAAGGCGCGTTAGGGAAATGGTAAACAAACGGTGGGCTGTGATGGGATGGGGACATCCATAACAGGAGTGGAAACTGGAGGGAACAAGAGCAATGGGCCCTGCTATCTTTCAAGCTTTAGCTAAATTGTGAGCGATGGCGGTGGAGTTACCATAAGTTCCTCATTACCAAAGAACAACATCAGGACTGCATTTTGACACCACTCAGTATTTCTCAATGTTTTTGTATGAAATAATTGTGCCTATCCATCTTGGACACTACTGAGGATCCTCCGGTCACACCATATTGACCAAGACAGGGGGTCTCAGTGTGAAAAAACAACAACACAGACCCTGTGTTCACAGTTTCATATCATGTGTATAATCAACTTAGAAAATGTATTTTCTGACACAGTTAGAGCATTTATTCCTGAACTTTCCACCCACAGCATGACGCAGCTTCACTTTGTTGTTAACCCATTTCAGCTGCTGGATGGAATTTTGGAATTCAAGATTCAACCTCTCTTGTAGAAAAATGCTAGTGCAAACTATGTGTGGATGAACATTTTGTTACATGGAACAGTTTCATAGCAACAAGTGCCGACTCAGTATACATTCAGCTTTAGTCATTAAAGTAGTATACCTAAATTGCAATACCATCAATGATGCACTGAGAAACTACATAATATTGTAATAAGCAGGTTAAGATCCAGTTACAGTATTAAGAACTAGTAGGATATAATTATTCACTGAATTTCCTGACGTTCTATGTTACAGAAAGTTATGAAATCTTATTGTGCACATCAATGCTCCAGGTGATTCCCTCTCACCTGATATACAGTATATCTGAGTAGGAATTAACAAAATCCAGAGAAACACCACCCACTAGTCATGGGTTACCTAGATAGATAGATAGATAGATAGATAGATAGATAGATAGATAGCTGTCTTTATTGTCACTATACAAGTACAGAGAAATAGCGTTGAAGCAAACCAGCAGATGCATATAAGAAAGTAACATTAAGAAAAGAGAAAAACTAAGTCTAGTAATTAACTAAGAATAAAGTAGGTAATATTAAATAAAATAGAATATAAAAAGTAGGTAAAGTTTAATAAGATAAAATATAAGTCCACAGAATATTCACAGTATAAGTAATAATTATTAAAGTGTCATGTGGTTAAGGTGCAAGTGACAGATGCAATGATGACAGAAAAATGGTACAGTAGTAACAGGGATATGTACAGTTGAATAAAGTGCATGAATACTGCACAACAGTTATTGCACTGGCTAGATGCTCAAGGGTGATAAAGTGCTTAAGAATATTGCACAACAATTATTATTGCACTGAGGAAGACAGTATCATGGTGGCGACTCTAGCTAAACAACCTCACAACTGGCTAATGATACAAATTCTACAAGAAGTTGAGTATTGTTCACTAGCTTCGCACTGAATTGGAGAACAAAAAAAAAGTCATTCCTGTTCAAAAACAAAAATATATTTTCTCTCTTATAGTGTTATATCAATTATCACACTTGAGCCCTCTCCAGTTTGCACTCCCTCTTGCTCTTGCTCTCACTTTCGTCTGATAATAATAACTTTGTAGCCGGGCTTCTTTTGTGCCTAAAGTTGCACCCAAGTGACATTTGGTATATCTGAGCTGCTGTGTGATGCATACATACATTTCCCACCAATTCTGATCCAATAATGAGACATGTGAATTACTATTACTATAGGATTGTCAGGGCGACTCACAGAAACTCAGGTGAACAAGAAATTAAAAAAATAATTTAGCAAGAAATCCAGTGCAGTGAAGCTTTAGAGCATATTGTTAGTTGCTTCAACTTACGGCATATAATTTCCTTTAGTATACTTTCTTATTCATGGTAAAGTTAGCAACTACAATAAAATTTATAGTTTAGCCTAAAGGTTTACCATATATAAAACATTTACCCTATAAACAGCACTTTTTCTAGTTCCACGAAATTTACAGTTTTGTTCATGTGGACATTATATGTGCTTGTATGCCAAACTGTTATTCTTTTAATAGACATTTGAGAATAACAATGAAATTTATGTGAAATTAATTTCTATATGTCATCACCATATTAAAAAGCATTAATAAAATCTTAGACCCTCTTGCTATACTGTATATCACAGACACCATTTGAGAATGATGAAATTATGAACAGCATGTTCAGCATGTAGTGGTTGGTACACTTGTTGGTTTTTCATTGCCACCCTGAACCTGTTGTTCACTTCTAATAAATCTTACAAAATAACACTGTAACACAACCTTGGAGAGCAGGCAGGAACCTCTTTCTGTCTAATCACGCATAGGCAGCTTCAGCTTCATATAATCTACTACACTGTTCAGAAATATAGCCGTGCAGTAACATATTACATTTATATTGCTAAACCTAATTACATGTTTTTTTTTCTCATATATTAAACTCTTAGATTGGCTATTCAGAACATTAAAATATGATGTGGATTTGTACATCAAAATTGTTAGGAATATATATGTGTATACTGTAAATAGACTATGTTTTTGTATTTCAGGTACATTGGTGCTCTGGGTGCACGGGTAATATGTGATAACGTGCCAGGTCTGGTGAATAAGCAGAGACAGTTGTGTCAGAAATTTCCAGACATAATGCAGTCGATCAGCGAGGGAGGAAAGGAGTGGATCCGCGAGTGCCAGCACCAGTTCAGACACCACCGCTGGAACTGCAGCACAATCGAGCGTGACCACACTGTCTTCGGCAGGGCCATGCAACGCAGTGAGTGTCTCTGTTTGTGGGAATAATTGTCTAGGAACAGTAAGTGAGTTAGCGCTAGAGCTGATAGCGGAATGTGATATAGGAACCTGGAGATCTATACCACCGAACTTGAATTTAACACGAAATGGAGTGTTATGGAAGTGCTTACGTCCAGCCAGTAAAATCCTTTAAAATTCTTTTAAATTTGTTTCTGCTGTTCCTTCAGCTGCCATTCAGCCTTCACTCCATTCCAGTCTTCACTTAATATATCCAATCCCTGCTTATCTCAGCCAATCACATGTATCTGGTTCTCTTTTTGGGGGGATTTGTTTGTGCTTTGAGAAAACCCAGGAGAATATTTATGAAGTATCTCAGTGCAAGTGTTCCACTGTCAGATGAGCTGCCCACTCTCTCATGTACTCAGTATGATATGTAAGATAAAAACCTAAGCTCAACAGTTTTACTCAGGAGACAAGATAAAGAGGCTAATTTATATGTGCAGTCTGACAAAGTACACATGTTGCATGTGATTTAAAAATGATAATTATTAGGGTGTTGCATAAGTTTGTGGCCTAGAAAATATCTTAAATTATCAAAACTCCCCATAAAGGCACGTGTTTTAGGCAGTTTATCAATGAAGCTTCAGTTCATCATTGCATTCTGTTCTTGTACAATAGTAGAAAAAACTCGACGGAAGCAGGAGATGAAATTTGCAAAGTTTATGGCAACGCTGCAATCAGTATTTCTGCAGTCAAGAACAGGTTCATTGTTTTTAAAAGGTGAATTCAAGCTAAATGTTAAGCCAAGAAGTGGTAGACCAAAGGAAACAGAAGTCGAGAAGCTGCAGAAACACAATGGTCGCAACACAATTGACTCGAGATCTTTCAAGACGATTGAATTGAATATTGATCATTCTACTGTTCTAAGACGTTTGAAAGTAATGGGAAAGATACTGAAAGTTGATAGGTGGGTTCCATATGCACTTTCAAAGAGAAATATTTCTCCATGGATTAACACCTGCATTACAGGTGCATTACATCTTTATCATGAGCTGCTTGTTCCTGGAGAAACAATCAAACGGCAAATGAAATGGTGAACAATTGATCAGGTTAAGTGAAAAATCAGTGAACTACAATCAACCAGTGACCATTCAGTAAAGAAAATCATCTTCCTTCTTGACAACCCAAGGCCGCATGTTGCAAAAGTGATAAAGGCACAATTTTAAGCCTTGGATGGGAAGTTTACTGCATCCAGGCTACACACCATACACCAGACTGCAACACACAGTCACTGGTCAACATTCAAAAAATGTCAAGGATGTATGAAATTGTATGGATGAAATTGCAATTCCTCAAAACCTGAATCCTTCTTTCCTGACAGTATTCAGGTATTCATTCTTTGCCAAAAAAGTAAAAAAGTCTAATGTATTATTACATTCTAGTAGTTACATTCTAATGTATCTAGTCTGTGTATTATTTTAATAAGTGCAAATACGGATTGTTCCAAAAGGTCATGAGCTTATACACCATCCTAACAGATAATTTACATTCTGTGCAAAACAAATTAATTTTGCATGTGTTTAATGTCAAATACTTATGACAACCCATTTACCCCTTTTATACTTTAAAAAAAGTTTTTTTTGTTGAGGATGTTTTGTTTTTTAATAAGAAAATTGTGTGTTGTGGCTGGTTGATGTGACTGTAGTTGGGGGGTGGATTGGCTTGATCTATAGCAGTCATCTACAGACGTTTAAGAGTTAACTAGAAAAAAAAGTAAAAATGGAATGAAATGTAAAATATTAACCATTTTGGCAGCCAAAATTAAAGAACCATAGAGTGGGGTACAAAAATCTGAGACTGCTATTGAAACTTTAACACAAAAGTTTTCATTACATATTAAGTTATACTTACAACACTTAAAGTAGAATCTTAGAAATATTAACATGAATTTCAAATTTTCATATTTCATTGTTGCTGTAATGATAGTGTGCAATCGAGCTGACAGACTTCAGTTTAAGTTTGTGTGAAACCTGATGAAAATATTTGATAAAATATATGAAAATGTGCTTCAATGGAAGGATTTGGTTCCAGTTAACATTCCAATTAACAAAGGAGTTAACCTGATTAATACTACAAATTTGCTGAAAGATAAAAAGGGACTGTGATAGATTTAGATTGTGTATCATTATAAATATTTAATAGTCAAGACATTGCACATTTCCTTTTTTTGTTTTAGAATTTTCTTAGGGTTGATTTTTAAAAAAAAACCCAGATTTTCAGAGTGGTCTCAGATTATTGGACCTCACTGGATATTAAAAATCTACCACTACTACTACTACTACTACTAATAATAATAATAATAATAATATATCAAACAAACAATTAAATCAATTAATATTGGACAAATATAAATATAGCGGTGCCCAAACTAGTGTGTAAAGAGTGCATGCAAAAATGAAACCCATTACTGAATTTAATGACCATGAGTCTAAACTGGTCAAGAAGATCTGATAAACCAGACTGCAGAGGAAAGAAAGTGAAATTAGGGAAGAAAACCTAAGGATGAATCATTTTACCATATGCCATTTGACCAATTACTATGGCATCTACATGATAATTGAAATGGTCATTTCTTCAGGAGTTTAATATTACTACAGTCATCAAACCTGCAATACAAAGGTGCAATACACCTTTAAATGGTTTTGATTATGTTGTGGGTAGCGTGCATCACCTACAGGGGAACTCGTGAGTAGAGGGCGTCTAGAAGGAAAGAGAAAAAAGGAAAAAGCTACTGCTCCCTGTCTGTGCTTTGTGTTCACTTTGCTAAAATAATAACTCTTGTTATATATAAAACCTGTGTGGACATTGGATTCATTACAGTAGTACTCAAGATTGGTCTCGAGACCGGTTTTTGAAGGTCTCGTCTTAGACTCAGCCACATTTGTACTCAGTCTTGTCATGGACTCGGACAAAGAGGACTCGGAATTTTATTTCGAGACCAGCTGAGACCACGGCTCAGAGAATATTATTATTAATGAGCTGTTAAATGTCAGATTGGATAACTTCTTACTTCAAGTGCAACCAATGATGTTAGTGCCGACCAAGGTCTCAGTCTGGTCTCGGTCTTGGCCAGCCCTGGTCTCAGTCTCGACTCGGTCTCGGCCCCTCAGAGTCTTGGTCTTGTCTCGGTCTCGACCCCCTCTGGTCTTGGTCAGGTCTTGGTCTCAGATAAGGTGGTCTTGACTACAACACTACTAATATGGCATTGACAGTTGTTTTTGTCACTGTAACAAACTTGCCTTAGAGGGTTGATACGTTATCTCATTATCACTGTCCTTCCACAACATTGCAGAGAAATGAACGGTTTATATTTCCTTATTGTCAGTTTGGCCAGATTAATCAATGTGAGTGTCTGGAAGCCAAACAAAAGGGCTGTTCTCACTGGGAATAGGAGGTTGTTGTGAAAAGCAGCCTACCTCAGCTGACTTCCTCGGAACAGCAGTGAGTGGGCTATCACAATGCCCGACTTTAAACAGTTTATCTGACTGGAGAGGAACCCATCCCAGAGAGATTACTCCTGCACTAATATTTAAAAGTAACACTTACTCTACATGCCGATGCATCCTTTCAGCTGTGTCAGGAGCAGATGAATTAGTTACGCTGGTGTGTGTGATATTGTTTGGGATTGAATGGCTCTTTCTTAAACTAGATGGAGTATGTGATTATATGTTTTTTGAATGAGGGAGTGAGCTATGAGTGAGGGGTGTGCTATTT
>JAOVYU010000037.1:7502702-7520342 GCA_025674565.1 Synodontis membranacea | reverse complement strand
ATATGTGTGTGTGTGTGTGTGTGTGTGTGTGTGTGTGTGTGTCATCCATTTCTCTAACAGCATCTAATTTGTGCAGGCAGTCGGGAGGCCGCTTTTGTGTACGCAATCTCTTCGGCGGGTGTTGTGTACGCTATTACCCGTGCTTGCAGCCAGGGGGAGCTAAGGACGTGCAACTGTGACCCGCACAAGCGTGGCAAAACAAGGGATGAGCGAGGCGAGTTCGATTGGGGTGGCTGCAGCGACAATATAAACTACGGAGTAAAGTTTGCCAAAGCCTTCATAGACGCCAAAGAGCGGACAGTGAAGGATGCACGGGCACTTGTGAACCTTCATAATAATCGCTGTGGAAGAATGGTAAGCAATATAAAAAGATATCTGATTTTTTTAAAGTACATGCCCTTGTTCTTTCACATTTATCCATACTGATCATTTGTGCATGTTGTGTAATCTCAACACTTTCATTATATTCCATTAAAAGCAACCCTGTATTGGTTGGTGGTCATTTTGAAAACACTGTAATTACCAGTGATATTGATTGCTCTAAAAAATGCTACTTTGGATGCACTTTTCTGACATTCTGCCACTAAATTTTATCGGCTTATCTAGAGAAGCAAGTACTTGAGGCCATTGAAAACATTGTTCATTACAGTATTTACTATTTTTAAAATGTCTGCCAACAAAAACAACAAGGTGAGTCATAATAGAATATCCATCAACTAGCCCGCTGAGAAGTTTTTTGTTTTGGGTTATGAAGAAAATGACTAGGCCTAAAAATGGTAGCTAACATAATGCAATCAATGTAATAGTTCACTAATTTAATGCATCATACTGTGTACACGAGATAAATATTATGCTTCTCTAAAGTTGTACACAGTGTTTTTGGCCCATGTTTGGCTTTGAGTTTGGTGTTTTCTTCTTCACATTGCACCTGAAAATGTTGTCATCTGTCATCTGTATGGGGTGCATTATAGGTGTCATTTTCCAACATTTAGCACAATTTTAGAGATAAATTCATTAAAAAAAAAAACAGTGTTAAGTTTCCTTATATTAGTTCTTGCTGTGTAAATTTAAATTTAAATCTGAATGTTAAATGTTTATCTTAATGTTAAACATAAATCTGAATGTTAAATCTAAATATAAAAGTTAAAAGCTAAATATAAATGTTAAATGTACATCTAAATGATAAATAGAAATCAGAATGTTCAATATATGTATAAATGTTAAATCTAAATATTAAATCTAAATGTTAAATCTAAATGTTCAATGAAAATCTAAATGTTAAATGTAAATTTTAAATGAAAATCTAAATGTTACATTTATATGTTAAATAAATCTAAATGTTAAATCTGAATGATTAATCTAAATCTAAATGGTAAATCTAAATGTTAAACATAAATCTAAATGTTAAATGTTACTCTAAATGCTAAATCTGAATGTTAAATCTAAATGTTAACTGTAAATCTAAATGTCTAAATGTTAGATCTCAATGTTACATGTAATTTTAAATGTTAAATATTATATCTAAATGTTAAAATGATAAATCTAGCTGTTAAATCTTAATGTAAAATCTAAATGTTAAATCTGACTATTAAATCTGAATGCTAAATGTTAAATTTTAAATTTTATCTTAATTTTATCTTAATTTTAAATGAAAATCTAAATGTTAATAGTTAAATCTAAATGTTAAATGTAAATCTATATGATAAATATAAATCCAGACATTAAATTTAAATCTAAACATTAAATCTAAATGTTAAATCTAAATCTAAATTTTAAATCTAGACGTTAAATGAAAATCTAAATGTTGAATGAAAATCTAAATGTTGAGTGTAAATCTAAATGTTAAATCTGAATGTTAAATCCAAATCTAAAAATGAAATCAAAATCTAAATGTTAAATTGAAATGTTAAATCTAAATCTAAAAGGTAAACATAAATGTTAAATTGAAATGTTAAATGTAAATATAAATGTTTAATATAAATGATAAATCTAAAACCTAAATCTAAATTTTAAATCTAAATGTTAAATGTTGTATGCTAAATGTTTACAGAATACGCAAATTGGTCAGAAAGGGGTAAGATGGGGAGAGGATTGCATCACAGCACATGTTTATTGGCACAAACCCTTTCTAACATTTTACATTTAGAATTAAATATTAAACATTTAGATTTACATTTAACATATAAATGTAACATTTATCATTTAGATTTAACATTTAAAGTTACTATTTACATTTAGATTTAACAATTAGAATTACATTTACCATTAAGACTTATGCTTCATATTTATATTTACATTTAACAGTTATATTTAACATTTACATTAACATTTAACATTTATGTGTTCATTTAACGTTTATATTTAACATTTAACATTTACATTAACATTTAACATTGAGATTTAAATTTAACATTTACACAGCAAGAACTATTATGAGGAAACTGAACATGTTTTTTTTTATTATTAATTTGCCTGAAATTGTGCTAAATTTTGGAAAAATGACACCTATAAAAACATTACACTGTTTTTACAAATGGTGCTCTATACATCTGTGCTGAGTGTGTAGAGCAGCTAGTAAAAGACAATGTGTAGTGCAGCAGATGGTGGGATTTCTAAACAGAACTACATGCTATAGTAACAATATTTTGTTGCACCACCACTAAGTGCATTTTGTTTAAATACAGTGGTTTCAGAAAGTATTCAGACCGCCTTCATTTTTCTCAATTTTGTCACGTTGCTGCTACAATCGTTTAAATTCATTTTTTTCTCTTTAATCTTCTCAGTACCCCATAATAAAGTGAAAATAGAATTTTAGACATTTTTGTAAATTTATTAAAAAGAAAAAAACAAAATACATGTTTACAGACCTGTGAAACAACACTAGAAACATAGATCAGATGCCTCCCATTTCTCTTGATCATTGCTGAGATGTGTCTAAACCTTGATTGGAGTCCACAGCTGACAATGCATATCAGAGCAAAAAACATGTTATCAGTTCAAAGGACTGTTGCAAGCTACAGATCTGGGGAAGGGTACAAAAAATGCTGCACTGAAGCACTGTGGCCTCCATAATTCTCAAATGGAAGAAGTTTGGCACAACCAGCACTCTTCCAAGAGCTCATTGCTAAGCCACTGAGCAATCAAGGGAGAAAGTAAGAGAGGTGACCAAGATAATCTCTCTGACTGAGCTCCAGAGATCCTCTATGGAAATGGGACTATGTTCCAGAAGGACAACCATCATTGCAGCCCTCCACCAATCTGGGCTTTATGGCAGAGTGGCTAGATGGAAGCTTCTCCTCAGTGCAAAACACATGAAAGCCCGCTTGGAGTTTGCAAAAAAGCACCTAAAGGACTCTCAGACTGTGAGATTCTCTGGTCTGATGAAACTCAATTTGGCCTCAACTCTAATCTTTTGTCTGAAGGAAACCAGGCACTGCTCATCACCTACCCAATACTATCCCAACGGTAAAGCACGGTGGTATCCAGATCAAGATTCTTTATTTGTCACATGTAGTTATAGCTGGTACAACATACAGTGAAATTTTTTTTCTGGCAAATGCAGCATCATGCTGTGGGGTGTTTTCCTGCAGCAGGGACTGGGAGACTGGTCAGGGTCAAAGCTGTATTGAGCATAGTATAGAGATACCATCTATAAAAAACCTGTTCCACAGCACTTGGGACCTCAGACTGGGCCGAAGGTTCACCTTCCAACATGACAATGACCCTAAGCACACAGCGAGGACAACACAGGAGAGACTTAGGGACAACTCTGTGAATGTCATATGGTGGCCCAGCCTGAGCCCTGACTTAAACCCTGAGGAACATCTCTGGAGAGAACCTGACTGAGTTTGAGGGGATTTTCAATGAAGAATGGCAGAAAATCCCCCAATCCAGGTATGCAAAGCTGACTTGAGACTCGAGGCTGTAATTGCTGCTGTAGGTGCTTTAACTAAGAACTGAGTAAAGGGTCTGAATATTTATGTAAACATGATATTTCACTTGTTTCTTTTTAATAAATTTACAAAAATGTCTAAAATTGTTTACTTTATTTTTTTTTTTTTTGTTCACTTTGTCATTATGGGGTACTGAGTGTAGATTAATGAGAAAAAAAAATATTTAAATTATGTAGCAACAGGCTGCTACTTCACTAAAGTCACTAATAAGAAGCAACTATGGTAACCACTGTGTAAATTGTAATTTAAAAAAACAAACAAACAAATATGCTGTTATACAACCAGAAATTTAGATGAAATTGAATCAAAGAATGAAGACAATGTTTTCTCACATATTCCATATAGCTAACCCTTACTTTTAACCTGTGTAAACTGTTGCAAATTTGCAAATGCAAAACCATTTTGAATTATGATTTTAAAATTACTGTAGACATTTGAATGTGCAATAAAATGAAAAAAAAAACATTTTAAAACGGCTAGTGATCTTACAGAAGATATGTTTCTTCACAAGACCATATAAACTTCCAGTCCCCATGTCCCTGTCTGTTTGTACCAGTCAGTGAAACGCTTCATGAAGCTGGAGTGTAAGTGTCATGGCGTCAGTGGATCCTGCACCTTAAGGACTTGCTGGTTGGCGATGGCCGACTTCCGGAAGACCGGAGATTATCTCCGCAAAAAATACAATGGCGCCATTGAAGTCACCGTGAACCAAGATGGAGCAGGATTCACTGTGGCTCACAAAGACTTCAGGAACGCCACCAAAAATGATCTAGTGTACTTCGAGAACTCACCTGACTACTGCTTAATGGACAAAGCTGCAGGTATTACACATTGACTGATGATGCCTAAATGTCTTGACATAGCCAGAACTGAAAATGTACTAGATGAGAGTTGTGTTTTGGCAGCACTGATTTTAGTCCCTAAAGAGCCCTAAAAGTGGTTTGATTTGATTTGATTGCATGAGAGAGTGCAAGGCAGGGATTTGCTGCCGACAGTAAGCCAATTCACACACTTGCCCCAGCCCAGGCCTCTGCCACACATGCCCTGGGGCAACAAGAGAGTGAGAGGCTTTAAAAGGGTCATGAGAGGTTGAGCGTGATGTTTCTACCCTGTTAATCCTTGACACTCTCGCACAGTGACCCTGCAGCCTGAAGGGAGTGCAGTTAGACACACGTCTACAGCACACACTCACCTCTTTGCCTAAAAGCACACTACTTAAGGGTTGGTAACTTAGATAAGGTTCTGCACAAATGACTGGAATGTTTGGAGATTGACTCCCAGGCATGCTACAGAAGGTCTCAGTCTTTTGATAGTCCAATGATTAATAATACAAACGATTATGTAAAGGACAGTAACATCTGTTTACATGGACAGTTTTCACACTAATGATTAATATTACATATCCTTGATGCACCAATAGTAAAGCCATTGATTTATAATGTATTGATTGCTGCACAGAGAGATTAATTAAAACTGAAACATTGAACTTACAATTTACAAGACAGAAAACTATATTTTGGGAGAACATGCAAACTCTACACATAAAGGCCCCAGTCAGAAAGCAGGTTTGAACCCAGAATCTTCTTGCTGTGCTGCCTGGTTCATAACATATATCAAGACAATGTCTTCACAAGTATCTCAGAAAAATATTTTACACTTACAGTAATCATTGCATATATAAATCTGAGACAAGTTCATTCCAGCTATCAGGTAATGTAGTGCCACAGCATGGACAACCCTGCCTTCAGTGGCTGTGACACTGTTTTTAGCAATTGCTGAGTCATATAAATGCAGCACCTGCATCAGGCAGGTGTGGAGACACAGCAGTGTTGCACTGAACAGGGTTGCATTACTGTCATGGCTAATGGTCACTGGGGCAGTGGAGCATGACTCATGTTGGTGTGTGTGTTTTGACTGGGTTGTGTTTGGTTTGGGTTTGCAACTGACTCAGACAGACAACTTACTAGCTCAGGCTCAGGCTTATTTCAGTGGCTCAGTAACCCCCCAATCTCCCCCCATTCACCCACCCTCCTGGTGGTATTTGGACGCTCATTTTTC
Organism: Synodontis membranacea; assembly: GCA_025674565.1. NCBI lineage: Eukaryota > Metazoa > Chordata > Actinopteri > Siluriformes > Mochokidae > Synodontis > Synodontis membranacea. Next base: position 7,514,331 of record JAOVYU010000037.1, on the reverse strand, counting down.
AAAAGCCATTCTTTCTTCCTGCCAGCACATCTCTTGGCTGTAGGGAATGGGGAGACTCCAGTGACACTGATTTTTTTTTAGTGCAGGAGTCTCACTGTCCAGTGCCTGTGCACAGTGAATGCATAAGACACAGTCTTCTACCAGAGAGTAAGTGTAGAGAAAGTATTTATTAAAGGCAAAGAATTGTTAAGTCTCTTAACAGCTTGGCACGATCATGTGGGGATGTATGTACTGCATATAAATGTATCTTAGAATGAATGGCTTTAGACTCTCAGTGAAATTATTAGTTAAAATTTGTAACTGTTCAATTTGTTAATGTGCTGTTTTTTTTGTTAAGGTTCTTTGGGCACAGCTGGTCGCGTCTGCAACAAATCATCTCGAGGGACAGATGGCTGCGAGGTGATGTGCTGTGGGCGGGGCTACGATACAACACGTGTGAAACGCATCACCAAGTGTGAATGTAAGTTTAAATGGTGCTGCGATGTTGAGTGTAAAGTCTGTGAAGAGGCTGTGGATATACACACCTGCAAAGCTCCGAAACGAGCCGAGTGGTTGGATCAGACCTGAGACCTGGCCAGGTATCCTTCCTCAAGATCTCCTGTGATCGATGGCATTCTGGGACGTGATATCCATCCTTCATGGCTCCTCTCCCTGATCCCTATTCCCATGTTGCATGGCTTTAATATAACTCTGTGAAAGCACTACAACTAAAAAAAAAAAAAAAAAAAACTGCATTTCCCATGAGCGCCTTGCACACTATGTCCAATCCGGCACATTACTCTGCCTCTCTCTTGCTCTTTATTTTATGGTATTGAATTGGGCAGAGGACACTAAGAGTGTAAGAATGAACTGTGTTGCAACTGTGAACTTTTTTTTGTTGGTTTTTATGAATTGTTTCCTGTGATTTTCCAAAGATATGTTGTTCCTCAAATAGTGTTTTGTGCTGCATTTAAAATGCTTCAAGGACTTATAAAAAAAATACTCCTGGCCTCATTATAACACCACTTACTTGTTACTGAGAACACACCTACTTGTATGTGCTGTGTACCAGTCATACCATTGTCTTGCTTTGACTGATAATGAATGAGACTGGAAGCAGCGACATAAAGAGAAGATATGGCCTAGAGCTTTGCACACTTTACACTCACAAAGGGGCCAGATTTTGGACAGAAGACCTCAAAGGATTTTAAGGAACTTAATGAAAGATGACGAGAGAAAGAGCGGGAGCTTAAAAAAAGGTCTAAATCTAAAGATGAGCCTGCACTAAGAACACTATCTAACCAAAACTGTAAATATTAATGCATAAATTACAATAAAAGGAAATGCATAATTGTATGAGCATTAACAAGAAATATGTGGTCCAAAACATCCATTCAAATTATAGTGAAATGTTGTGTCAGATAAATACTGATGTTTTGGCTTTTCTGTATAACTTCTGTATACTGCATTGATATTTAAGCAAAAGTTCATATAAAAAAATATGAATTATTAATTCTTTGTAAGCTGTGTTGTCCTAATAGAACATATAAAAACCTGACTTGAATGATATATTCAATAATGAATAATAACATTGGAGTATAAGGATATATATAGGGATTTGAGAGAGAGAGAGAGAGAGAGAGACAGAGAGAGAGAGAGAGAGAGAGGAGCTCAGTGGCCTAGCGATCACAGTTTATGAACTAGAGCAATGATGAAGATCACGGGGTATCTCTCAGGCCAGGGACACTCCTGATTAACTAATATACAGCTGATTATCTTAATAGCAGGACAGAGTGACAGCTATAAATGCTCATCTCACAGTAAGGCATGTGTATGCTTGTGTGTGTGTGTGTTTTAACGTATTTCAAAGCCAAGCTTATGAAAGCACATAGTGTCCAGCTATCCTCCCTGTCTTTCCTCCATGTTATTAGACATAATGCTTTTTTTTGTTGGAAGAAGTGCCCTTAATGAAAAAGCCTTTACAGAAAATAGCTATCAAGTGTCTGGAAGGAAAGTGATCTTATATTTGGCTTTTAAACTCCAATCTCATGTGTATCCAAAGAGAACAAAACGTAGATTTTTGTTTCTTTTTGAGTTATTTTCTGTTGATTTTGCCCTCTGTTGATTTTGTTGCAGTATACGTTCACATGCACACTAATGAATTCTTTCTATTTGTATATAACATTTTAAATTGAGGTGTTCTTTCCTTACAAATTGCTAGGGAGTACAAACTTTTGTGATCAGCTGTGTATGAATTTCACAGCCCAATGATTGCTCTACCACACTTATCATTAGGATAAATGAAGGCATTGCTTTAGCAATCACATTTCCTGACCTTCAGCATTATTAAAGCTGCATTGGGGTGTATTAGAAGTGTAGTTTACAGAAGCCGTTGATTTTTCCTTCATTTAATGCTTAAAACATGAGGTAGCAGACGTACGTCTTCCGTGACAGTGAGGTCACCGCATTGTTCATACGCTCCATTATTTTATTTTATTTTTTTACTCTACCTCACAGGAGGGTTTACTCAGGACTGGTTATGGTACTTAAATCCATCTATGTAGATTTCAGAAATACTCATTTTTCCTAATTATAGCAGATTGTAGATGTGAATGTGTAGACACAAATATATGCCTTAATAAGACATCAGTGTTGCAAGCATTAGCGTCACTGAAATTCAGTAACTATGAGTCAAACCACAAAGCCTTGAGCGTTCTGCATTTGCGCTGCTTCAGTACTTACAGGCCTGGTTTGCATCCTGCCATTACTGTCTGACTTAATGTGCTTGTATAGGTTTGGTCTCATATGGCAACAATATGTTAGCAGATCTAAAGATCAGTCACTGCTAAGCCTGGAAATCACTCAGGCTGATCCGGACGCTATGGGCCATTCTACCAGCTAATCATTGTCATTACGTAATAAAGGGAAATTAGAAGCACTCTTTAAAGCTTGTAATGTGACCCTAGGGACAGGGCTTTGATGAAGGGCCGTGTGACTACACAGGGAGGGAGTCGGAAAGGCAATGAATCAAACAGAGGCAAAGATAGATAGATAGATAGACTGATAAAAGGAAAGAGAAAGACAGAGTTTACGTCACTGACCAGAAAATAGGCTGCCTGGCATTTGGCACTTGCCGACTGGCCAGTTTACCATATGCCCTCGCTTTCAACATGATTTATGGAAGAAGTCAGAGAGGCTGTGTCATGCACAATACATGAATCATTCCTAGTCTTGCGATCTCTGAAAGGTTGGGGAACTCATATTTGTCCGCTGAACTTTGTTGGTTGAACCTGCCATGTTATTCTGAGTTTCTGAGCAGAGTCCAATCAAACTGCATTGGGTTTGAACGTTTTTCTTATTTTGTTTGTTTTTTTGCTGGCTTGCTCCTTTTATTCGTCCTGTATACTCAACATGGAAATGGATATCTTTAATGTGATTCACTCTCCATTAATGTCAAAATCTCTGTACTCCACATTTCAACATGTGGTTAACTAAATATTAGTAAATTCCCAACTAAAGCTTTTGTAATAATGAAGAAAGAAATAATTTCCTGTTATATCAATTCACTTACCAACATTAATGGAGTGAAATTGTGTTTTGGCAATTTAAAGAATGAAAAAACATTGCACTTGGCACCAAAAATGGCAATTCCCAGCAATATGCTTGCTCATGGCATGCCACTTCAGCCAACACCCGGACAGCTTTAAAGCCCTTCAAATCCACGGATTCTAGTTGATTCCTCTTCTGAAACGAATCCCAAATTCATTCCCATTGTTTGTCAGAATGCATCATTCTTTCTATTAGTCATTTGTCTTGCAAGCCTGCTTTGCTTTTAGCAGAAAAGAGCTATTGATTTTAGAAAACACTGAGATTCAGCCCTTTCTGATATCTTTCAACGTTACAGTGCCAAAATACAATGTGGTGGTCTGATTTTCAGTTATTTATATAGCCACTGTGCTGGAGCTGACAGCAAGACCTATAAATGATACAGGACTGGCCAAACACGTCTGTCTACACCCAAATGTCTAACACACAAATGGACAAAGGCCCTGATAAACCATATTTCCTCTTTCACACTGGATTGTTATAGTTGATTATTGATCAGCAGATGGTTAGTAAAATCTGACTTAATGTAACCTGATGGAGGTTTATGTGTCTGTATAGGTTTTCAGTCATTCAATTTACTGAAGCAGTTAGTATACTGGAAATATAATAACATTTTCAGTGTGGTGATTAGTCCTGTAGCTTTAATTCCACTTATCAGCGATATATCAGTATCAAATTTAGAGTGAAATGTGTTAGTGTAAATTACTAAGACTTGTATATTCTGCTTGGATTAAATTATGCATGTATATTCTGCTCAGGTTAAAATGTCCCATGTAAAATAATAATTAAAAAAATGGTCACACATTCATTCGCACGTAGGCCCAACTTAGTGTAGCAAGTCCATCTACTGGTATCTTTTGGGGAGTAAACCAGGGAAGAACCTGCACAAAAGCTCCACACAGAGAGAAACCTGAACAGGATTGAACTGGGGACCCTGGAGTTGTGAGTCAAAATTACCTCCTGTGTAACCGTCTGTTATTATTATTATTATTATTATTATTATTATTATTATTATTATTATCATAATTATTATCAGAGATGGGAAGTAATGAAGTACAAATACTTCATTACTGTACATAAGTAGAATTTTCGGGTATCTGTACTTCGCTACTTTTTTTTGTGGCTACTTTCTACTTTTACTTCTTACATTTTAGCATGAGTATCTGTACTTTCTACTCCTTACATTCTCAAATCAGGGTCGTTACATTTCAGCCAATCCCCCCCCCCGTCCATCCGTCCGATAATACTTGCTCCGAAATTTTATTGAAAATATGCACACATGCTTCTGTGAGTATCCCCCTAACGGTAGGTTTATATGTAAATATTATGCATTTTTTGCTGTAAAAAAGATTAGTAGACAACATATATTGCCTTGCAGAGATTTGAAGAGTGAAAGAAATGTTGTGGTGTAAAGCTCTGTGCCAGGATGAGATGGAGTCCAGGAGCAGGGCTGCCTGTCTCAGGGGCAGGTGTGTTCTGGGTCATGTCAAGATGCAGACCCACTAATCTTGGTGTCAGTAATGAATGGTTCAAAATTCATCTGCAACACTCTGTGATGACACTATGAGACCACCAGCAATTACTAGGCACTGATTATGTTGCACTCTGCAATCTGCACTCTATTATTTATTTTGCACTACATGCACAATGTAAAAATATTTTACTTGAACCACAATTCGAGAAAGCATTTGTTTCCTGAACGGGTTCTACTTGGAACCTTTTATGAAAAGGAATCTATTGTAGGACTTTAACAATAACTCTAAAACTCCAGTGGAACAGCCCAGTGCCCAGATGAAAAATTTGGAGCAGAAAGTATATATAAAAGGAAAAAAATATTTAAAAAGTTATATAAAAATACAGAAAATGTATTTTTATTTTTAATGAAAATTTATTTGGTTGTTTGTTTGTTTTTCTCTAAAAGTTTAGTAATTGTGGCAGTTGCACTTCTGGCATTAAATGCTAGTTATGTATGGCACTCCATGTCAAAAGGATGAGACACTCCTCATAGAGTGGCATGTCACAGTCCGAACCATGCATCCAGACCATGTATAGGTCATGATGATAACATCCACCACTAGTGGGTCAGCTTCTGCTTAGACGAAGGAGCTCCTTCTGGCCTTCCTCTGTAACAGATGGACAGTTGGTCTGAGGATCAGATCACCACTTTCTGGTCTAAATAGTACAGTAGGTCATGTACCAGGCACAGCAAGGAATGCTCGCAAGTTCACCTTCAAGGAATGCTGCAAGGTCAGTCAAATGATTCACAAAATTAACTGAACCTGAACCGGAACCTGTGCTAGGGTCATTTGTGTCCAAGGGTGCTTTCTAAACTGCAGTGCTCAGGTCTGAATTCATTCTGGCGGCCCAGGCAGAGGAGACCTGACTGACCCTGCCAATCTCTCTGTTCATTTAGGACAGTAAGTCGGTTTGGAGAGGATGCTGCCATTCACTCCAAGCACAAACCATGGTCTTGCAAACCAGATTGCAGCCACTACAAGGACTCCTAGGATAGATGCTGAATTCTGTGCAATTTTCTAAAAGAATCAGAAGTAGTGAAAGAAATGCATATCATATACAGTCCCAGAAGACTGTCCCAGGAAGCAGGCTCTGCCAGTGAGAATGTGGCTCTGGCAATGGCGACAGTGTCCACCTGTGTCTCCAAAAACCTTTCCCAAATGTGGGTTAGCACTTCCTTGTGTTCATACTTAATAGTGTGTCTGCTGTACTATTTTGAAGCTCCAAAAATTAAGTTGTAGCCATTGGGCCTAACTGTGGATGGGCCCACCTGAAGAGATAACTGCGCAAGTAAGCGAGAGCCACTAAACCTCATGCCACCATGATGGTTAATATAGCTAATCATGACAACATTGTCTTAGTGAACCTACACATGGCAATGTCAAAGAACTGACAAGAAGCCAAGGGGCAGATGGACCTCATTGTTTTCTACAGGTCCTGTAATCTTAATCCTTAGTGAAAAGAAGGGTCTTTAAGAACCAGAACCCTGACAAACCTGAACAAGGATGTAAGCTGAGTAGGACCCTTTGTTTTGAACTGTGAGTTAAAGTACAGTTCTTTGTTTTGAACTGTGAGTGGGACATACAGTAAGTCAGATTTGACTCCAAATCAGGGTCTAATTATCCCAGTGCAGGCAATAACCAAGTTTGACACTGTCTCATTTAAATGGTTGATGTTGAGGCAGTGAGTGTATATCCGATATATGAGCTGGTCCCTATGCTTGGCTTCCAAGGTATTCAGACACCACTTTTACTATATCCTTGCATTAAGCATCTGAAATCTGAAATCAAGTGAAGAGAACAAATGTGAAGAGAAAGACAAACCCAGACCCATATCTGCATACTAGTGGAACTCCAACTAACTTACCTTTCTATGTACGGTATGGTTTTAAAATGGAGGAGATGGTATTCTGGGAGAAACCAAACCTGGCAAGGAGAATGCAAGGTAAGTGGCACTTTATGAAGCAGTAGTAGAAAAGACTATTCGGAGGACTTTATTTTATCTTTATTTTAAATATGACATCAACATGCGAGTTTACTGGAAACCTAACTAAACCAGTAGCTAACTGTGCAGGAAGTTCAGGAGTTTGCTAGTGTAATTCTCATACATTTGCAATCCTGAGTAAATCTAATTTTTTTTTAAAAAAAAAGCCTCTTAAACAAAAGAGTTCCAAGAGTATTTGACTGTCTGAGATAGGACTATACATTACGTGACTGAAATGATGTGTGTAGGTCACTGAGACTGATGGGATATAATGATGGAGCCTCAGGGAAGAGGGTGGACAAGACAAAACTTGCACACTGCTGGTTAAAGGAGAGGAGAGGAGAGGAGAGGAGAGGAGAGGAGAGGGAGAATAGACAACATCAGGGGAACATGAGAGAAAATTATCTGGTTGTGGACTCAGAAAAAAGGAGACCGAGAAAAAGCAGTATAGAGTTACTGAACAGCCTCACGGGCACGTTTATCAGCAGGCATGATCTTAATCTAGGCGGGAAGAACAACTCCTAAACACACACAGACACACACATACCTACACCAACATTAATAAATGGACACACACACACCTACACACACACACACACACACACACACACACACACACACACACACACACACACATTGGTTTTGCTATCCTTGTGAGGACCTTCCATTGACAAAATGATTAAATGCAGCTAATTAATGCTATGACTGCACCTACACCTAACCCTAACCTTAACGTCATTAACAAAAAGGACTGATGTTATGAAAACTTTTTGGCTTTTTTTTTTTTTTTTTTTTTTTTTTTTTTTTTTTTTTTAAAAAAAAAAAAACACTTTCCTTCTGAGGACTTTCCAATTGTCCCCACAAGACAAAAATTGTCAGCTCTTTCTATCCTTGTGAGGACATTTGGTCCCCTTAAGGGTATAAAAGATGGTATACTGTACACACACACACACACACACACACACACACACACACACATATGCACCCACACACACACACACAAACACACACACACCATGAGGCTCGAGATATCTGTATCAGAGACCTCCCGTTGTGTGTGACACCAGCCAATCATTTGTCTCTTGTAAAGTTCTAGCACGTCAACAGATTTCACCGACATGTCTCTCAGTCCTATCTCTTTCTTCCCTCCTGCTTGTTCACCTCACCCTTAACATTCTCTTCCTTTATCTTTTTCTCTGCCCTGCTTTCTTTTCACTTCATCCGTCTCTCCTTTGACCCCATTCTACTCTTTAACTCTGGTTCATCCCTACACTGTCCATTCTATCTGTCTCTCTCCTAATATGTCTTAGGGTTAATTGTTGGATGGTGGCTTCTCTTTGTGTGTGTGTGTGTGTGTGTGTGTGTGTGTGTGTGTGTGTGTGTGTGTGTGCGTGCGTGCGTGCGTGTGTGTGTGTGTGTGTGTGTGTTTATGTTTGGTTTGGAGTGTCACTGCCAGTATTGATGCTGCCCTGGAGCAGAGTTGAGCTCGTCATTAGGATTTCTGAATGACACAGAGGTTGAAAAGGTCAGATGGATTCATTATATCACTAGCATTTTGCCCACACACACAAATACACACACTCAAACCCCAGAGGTAGAAACACAATGCCTAGACAAGGAATGTAGACAGAGATTAGACATACACACAAGTCACCGAGAAAGCCTCATTCCTTTGTTTCTTTTGTTGCAATGATTGAATGTCAGACTATCTACCTGTTTTGTCAGATATTAAACTATCCATCCTTCTGTCCATTTGATCATCACTGGCATACCATAGAGAACCAGGTCATTCTATGCTGCTAACAATAAAGAAAACTGACTACATTTCATATTCATATTAATGTGACTACCTTCATATTAAGTAAAGAAAATAAAACAATGACAGAGTAATGTCATGATGCCATTACCGCATTACACAATCATAGTGCCATAAATTCTTTGACGTCTTGCTCGGGAGATTGGTAACACTACAAGTTTGAGGCCAACCAATCATAATTCAGTGTAGTTTTGTTCCTGGCATTATACCACAGTAGTTTGTAAACAATAAAAGTTTTGAAGTAATTAATGAATGACACTGTATATTTTATCCATTTAGAGTAACTTTTAATGTTGTGTAACATCCATGAAACAAGTTAGTTCCTGTTAATATTTTTTAGATAATTACAAAAAAAAAACACAGGTTACCAAGAAACCAAAAGCACGACGTCTGTCCACTTATCACAGACATCTGAGACTTCAGAAAGTTTCACCTTTCAATCACTAGATGTTTTATTTAATTAAATGACAATGTGATTTTAGAATTAGTTTATTATAAACCTTAGGTTATGTAGCGTGTCTGCAAAAAGTCCTTGGAAATGAATTGTCACTACACAAACAATAACTTATTAATGTATTAATATAAACATGTGATTTGAATTACAGTTGACACTATTATTAGAGCCATACCGTTATAGAAAACAATGAAAAATCAGACTCAAGAAAATTCAACACACATCTATGCTAAAATAACTAGAGAACATTTTCTGTCAAAGCCAGCAAAAACAATTGTACATGACCATTTGAAAATCCCAGCCAGGCAGTGGACCAGAATCGGCCACGGTTAAATCAGGCTAGTAAACATCAGTGAGGAACAACCAACCACTACATTATGTTACATAGTAATGCAAACAACAGTGTAATTCATTGACGTGTCAACGCTAACAGAGGCTCAACAAATTTTAATTATCTTCATTTTTTTTTAACCCATGACCAAAGTCAGAAGACCTCTCTGAATTTCTGTTTTTAATAGATGCATACTAATATGATTAACTAAGATTGTTGACCTGCTTTCTTAATCTTACGACTCAGACATGCCAACTGGCCGTAAAATGTCTGATTGCATAATGGTTAGGTTGTATTCAACAGTGAAGCATCCAGTTCTTGCCTGAAATTAGGTTTTTCCCTCCCATTGCAAATGAACATGATTGGTTGATTTCACTGTCACTTGTTCATTGGACATTTGCAGTTGTATAGCTGAATTCTTAACAAATGGGTGATCAAGATCTACCTAGAAACCAGGAAACAATCTTGCTTAGATGTTCTGTTTGTGAATTTTTAATAACGTATCAACGTTATACCATTTTGCTTTGTGTCTTTCTCTTAATTAAACGCAATTTTGCTTAGTTTATAGTTCAAGAGTCCAAAAATCATCAGTTCATCCATTCATGAATCCATGAATCCTTTTATCAGCTATTACTCTTTGTATTATTGCAAACTTTAAGTTTCTGAGCAGTTAACCCAACATGTTCCAATAAAACAGGATTTTTTTTTTTTGCCTAGCCCTAGTATCAATTGTAAGAATGGCTTGCTGAATCCTATTTTCCAACACAAAATACTATAGAAAATATTGCTTAACTTAAAGGCTCTTTCTTTCTAATGATCCTAATTCATAGCAGCACTTAGGATTTATCCATTCAACTAAAAAGAAATAAAAAAGGTAATGGAGTATAACACTGCCGTGATGCTGATGATGTGATTCTCTCTAAGGCTTTCTCTCTATTGGAATATAATATATAGTATACTCAAATCTGGGCGTGTAAGGGGTACTGCTAATTTATAATGTACCATGACATATGTACAGAGGGTGAGGGTGTGTCTCATTATAATGTAGGACTGGAGATTTATAGTTCAACTGCTGTTTATGTGAAAGCATGGGAGTGACCGGTGAACACAACAAGAAAGTCCATTACTACACCTCCACACGGAAACAAATATACATCTATACAGCATATACAGACACACTAAACCCCTCTGAGTCACAGGACCGGAGCGGATGATGAGGTTGTCCTGTCCCATCCATTCCGATTCACTCTGAATAAAACATTCCAGCACAAGGTACTCTGAGTCAAACTGCGTCAAAACTCCCCTTTCCAAACCACAACTGCCATAACATTAGCTCATACACAGCCCATAAATAACACACAATGCATCATTTAGATCAAGTGTAGTGGATGCATGTATGTGACAACAGATTTGTGTAAACAACACTGTTTTGATAAGTGCGCGTGCGATAACCGGCATGTATGGCAATGTTTTGATTGGTGTATGTTTTTTTTCTTTCTTGTTTATATACGTATGTGCTGCCTCCAGGCCACAGGGTCGAATGCACTACATTCCAGCCCTGCGCAAAGGTGTGATTGAGTGAGCCAGAGACAAGAGCTCAAGACACACAGAAACAGGGAGACGGGCAGAAAGCAAGGAAAGAAGAGAGCGTTAGAGACAGATTCCGAGACCGTGTTGTGGAACAGACAGTGCTGTGGGAGGATGTGGCAGGTGGTTTTGAAATCTTTTAGTGAATCTGAGTTGAAATTCACGGAGGCACAAACAACAGTGAATGGGAATGGTGGGTAAATTCCAACGGGAATTCCAGGGGTGAATAGATCAGGATGGAGACAACAGGCAGGAGGATATGGAGGAGGAGGAGGCACTCCGGGTCATCATACTCTCTCTCGCTCTCTCAAACACACACACACACACACACACACACACACACACACACACACACACA
>JAOVYU010000037.1:7489034-7501534 GCA_025674565.1 Synodontis membranacea | reverse complement strand
TGTACATGCACACGCACGCACACACGCACACACACACATACACACACACCAATCCAACACACACTCCCACATGGTCTGAGTTATGGAGCTGCTGAAACAGTCCGTCACTAAGATCGTTAACAGACATTTAAGGCCAGACATATATCTGCAGTCATCGAGTTCAACCTTATAATTCATAAAGCTCATTTTACTCCTAATATGGAGTTCTTACATCCTGCTGCTAATCTTTGACTCGGCTTAGCATGAACACTCCTAATTTTTCAATTTCTATAACTAATTCTTTAAAAATGACTAATAAAAACCTCTGCTACTCACAGACTCTCACGCACAGAGACAGCTATGATGTTCTGCCTGACTCCTGTCTTTATTTGATGATTCCTTCATCATCATCATCATCATCATCATCATCATCATCATCATCATCGTACAGCTGATTTTGGTGCCTCCCATTTAATACACAAGGGTCCATTGGACTCTGTAAGCAAAGGACTCCGCAACCAAAATAAACAGGCGCAACTAGGGACGCCTAAACAATGGCTTCCTCTGAATCCAGTTCACAGTGTGCATTTCTCAAAAGTGCTTAAACTGCTGCAGATATTTAACCATAAACAGATTATTTATGTGTTTACAGGACCATATTTTTTACCTATCTACCTTTTCTAAGATAAGATAAAATAAGATAAGATAAGATTAGATAAGATAAGATAAGATAAGATAAAACTTTATTTATCCCGAGGGAAATTCTTTTGTCGTAAACATGCTCATTGCAACAAGAGGAATAAAGATAAGTAAGAGTTTAAAAAGAACAGTAGTAATATTGCAAACAGAGTAACAAAATAACTCTAAACAAAGTAAAGAATAACTATAACTAATAGTTTGTATTATAACTGTATAACTAATTTGTACAAAGTAACAAATAACTATAATGATAAGAAATATAATAAAATAACAGTGGTTATGAAAAGTGACTTAGTGTTTGTGCCATGAATAAAATGAGATGGCAGCATGTGATGAGGGGGTGAAACAAACAATCAGTAACATACAGATGAATAAATAAAAAGCAGATGAATAATATTGCACAATCCGAATGAGAACCTAATGACAAAAATGTTAAAAAAGATCACCTAGAGAATGAGGTACAGTACAGTTATACTGTCTTCTTGCCACAGGTAGAAAGGATTTCCTGTGGCGTTCAGTTCTGCATACATACCTATGTGTTTAGGTAGTAGACAAACAGGTTGAATTAATGCCTAAAAAGTATGACAATATATAAGATAAATAAGAATCAAACAAACAATGTAATGTGATGTCTATGTTGAAAATACACGTACCATGAATCTGCAATAAATGTCCTGAGTGAGACATTAGAAGCACTGGGTGAAAAGGAGAGTGAGTGGGAGAGGAATTTGGAGAAAAGACGGCATGTTTGAAAGGCTCAGTAAACATTTCAATAAACACCCATCCACTACGCTGGAGAAAACAAGAGAGGAATCATGTAGCACAACATTGAGACAGCAGCACAACACAAACATGATAGACTACTACTGCTGTCTTCCATTCGCTCTCCGATCCTGCAGCAATACCACCAGTTTAATTTGGCTTGGTTCAAAGCTGTTTTTTTTTTTTGTTTTCTTTTTTTAATGGGCTAATAATACCAAGGTAGAAACAGTCATGTATAAACAGTGAAGGCTTGGTCAGTAATAAATCTTTGACCCTTTTATTATTTTATGAAAAGAAAAAATATATATAACAAATATTTTTTCTCCACCTGAAACTTATGGTCTTACCCTTATTTTCTGTGAGGAACATCCATCCATTATCTATACCACTTATCTGTTAGGGTCACAGTTAAGCTGAAGTCAATTCCAACTGACTTTGGGCAAAAGGTGGGATAGATCTTGGGCAGGTCGCCATTCTATCACACCAATGTATCCCGATCTATCACACCTATGGGCTAGCTAGACTGCTGACCTAATCTGCATGTCTTTGGCCTGTGGGAGGAAACCGGAGTGGTGAAGAAAACCCACGCTGGACGCTGTGCTAACTGGCTGTGAGGGCAAGGAAAAAAATAATACAAGGGGAAAAAAGTATTGTGAAAACACATTCTCCACCCATCCTAACACATTTCTTAATATATCCCTTATAATGTCTTCGGGTCAGTTTATCCCAAGAGAAATAAATGGTTGAAAAGAGTACTTGAAAACACAAACAAACCATAGTAAAAATATAAAATTAAAACACAAGTTCATATCAAAGACACAGGGTAAGTCGCTTGCAACCCAAAACTAGAGTAACAAGAGAACAAGTCCAAAAGTCCTGATCATCTTCAGTCAAGGTGAGAAGGATTTTTGAAGAGTCTCCTCTTACCCCAAACTGCACATCCAAGACATCTGTTTATATTGCCTAACATAAGTGAGTGACTTTTTTGTAATGTGTGTGTGTGTGTGTGTGTGTGTGTGTGTGCATCAGTGCACACTTCTGTAGTATCAGGTGTCTAACAAATCCGTTTCACCATTGTAGATTGCAGCCGGTAGCAAAAATAAGCATTGCCCAAAGTCCAGACAAACAAAGGACACTGAAACAGGTTTTACTTGAAAAATTGCAGCAAGTACATTTGTAATGTACACAATGTAAGATTTTGTTTATCATGTGCTGTGTAGACAGACATATTCCAAGGGTCTTTGTTTTTCCACTACTCAAGTTCATTATTCTACTTCATCTACTGTAGACACACTGTTCTGTTTCTTCCAGTAGTCATGAAAACCTTGTTTCACTTAAGCTTTTACAAGAAATGCATGATTTCGTTGCTTATATCACACCAAAACGGATGATAATTTCATTGTTAAAAGTGAACTAGGAGACATTAATTCCATCTATTGAACTGTTTGTAAGGACGTTAGAAGCCTTACACACACAAGTATATATATATATATATATATATACCCAATATCTGACCTCCTTTTTTACCTCCAGTAAATCCCTTAAGGGTTAAGCAACTTGTTTTGTGTTATTAACAGAGATCATTCCAACTAAAAAAATACATGTTAAAAGGTAAAACTCAGATGTCATTGTCACTTCATGTTCCAAAAAAAAAATTGATACACTTTAGTACATTCCTAATGTTTGCTACTACAAACACAGCACTATAAATAAATACATCTCCTTCCTCTATACTTAAAGGTAAGCTGGGATAAAAAAAATGTTTTTTGTAAGAAAACCTTTAACAGATTTAAGTTTACTTTAAATAATACCTTAAAGACCTTAAGAATGGAAGAACTTAAAGGATAGTAATCTAGCCATGCACATGCATTATTAATGACTGTGGTTTCATTTAAACTACACTTTCACATGATTGTGCATTTGAATACTGTATTTGAAAAATGTACAATGTAGAAAATGAGCAACCTTACATCTTATTTTAGAACAGTTAGGTTTGAGTCCAAGAGCACTGATATTTCACAGAATGGCATCTGGGATATTTCAGTGTGTGTATCATTCCGCTCGTCTGTGTCCTGAACATATAATTAAAAATAATTAAAATTCCACTTCCTAGTTCAAAGCGGTTACTATGGCAGTGTTAGCGACATCATCAGCAGACGTGGCAAGCGATACTTTTCAGGAATATTACTTCATACGTAAAATATGAAAGCTCATCAGAAGCACCTTTAACAGGAATATATTAATCGATATGAGCTAGCAAGCCAGCTAACCAATGTGCTATTAAATGAGTGTGGCTTCGACAGGATCTACTGGAGCAAAAACAAACAAAACATTTGACCATATTATTTCCAAAATATCATTTACTTGATATAAATGTATCATTTATAGAACTGTTTTATAAAAGCATTATCACAATGAGGTTGAGCTGTGTTGGATATCAGTACGCCTGTGATTAGCTACGATGCTTGGGCTCTGGCCTCATGCCTGTGACTGAATCACCCATGTGGATACCCTATATGGCCAAAAAGTTTGTGGACACCTGACCATCACACTGATATATGGTTCTTTCTCAGTCCGTTGCCACAAAGTTGGAAGCATAGAATTATTTAGGATGACTTTGCATGCTTTGGCATTACAGTTCCCCTTCCCTGGAACTAACAGGCCCAAATCACGTTCAAGCAGAACAATGCTCTTGTGCACAAAGTTGGAGTGGAAGAACTCAAGTGATCTGCAGAGCCCTGATCACTTGATCACTTCAACTGGAACACCGACTGCTCCACAGGCCTCCTCCTCCTCGCCCAACCCCAGTGCCTGACCTCACTGATTCTCTTGTAGCTGAATCAGCTCATCAGGCCATTCTTGAGTTGGGATCCCTGGGAAGTGACACACTGGCTTTAATACTATTTATTCTGACTTTGCATTGGTTAGAATTTTGAATCAATTCACCATTATTTATACACCACATCTTTAAAAAATAAAAAATTAGCTATATTGACTGGAATTCGTTCTCATAATAGATTTAAAATTCCTGATGAAAATGTCTTGTGAGCTTACTGTATACTGGGTTAAAACACTAGAACTGAATAGTTAGTATGTTTAAAAGTAGGGTTTATTGCCATATAGCACACAGTAATGTAATTGTTACTGGAGTACGCCAGGGATTTTGCACAAATCTTTCATTTAAAGATTATGCTATACAAGTACTTTATGAGGAGTGGAAATAAACCAAAGCAATATTAAGTATATCCTGTCCAAATTGCCATATTGGTAAAGATTCCATTATATCCAGCAGGGAAAGGAGATAAGGGCTTTTTCTTCAGGATATAGACACTCCAGGAAGCATTCTTTTCTGTCAAGCAAAACTAGCCTAAGTATTCTCCGAGTTTAAAATGCAAAGCAATAAAATATAGATTATGTTTAATTTGACGGGTCAGATAAGTAATGCTTTTGCTTGAGTCTGTAGCACAGGTGTAGTGTGCACTCATGTCATGATAATGTGACCCCTCCCAAGTTCTCTCTCCAAAAGCTGCAGTCCCTGTTGCACCTTTTCCTACCACACTGTTCCCTTCCACTCAGCTGTTTCATTAATATGCTTTGATACAGCACTCTGCAAACAACCAGCCTTTTCAACAATGCCCCCCTGTGGCTTTATTGTGGTTGAGCTACACGGTATTTTTACTGTGAACATATTGAATATTAATTGAATACTAGTTTGCTCAAATTCAAAATGCAATATCCTAATCATTTGAGATGGCATTATTTAAATATAAATTTTTTTTATATTTAAATATAATGATCAAAACTAAAACAGGAAAAATGCTTGACACATTTAGCTTATGTGTGATGAGTCTAGAATGTATAAAATTTTCATTTTCTTAAATAACTGATGGAAAATATTGCACCTTTTCACAATATTATATTATATGTTTTGAGACGCACTGTCTGCAGCAGTCCAGAGCAGAGAGAGAACATTTTCATAAAAAAAGTATAATATTGCTAATTTTGCCTGCCAATCATGTTGCCATACAATTTAGAAAACTCTAGCGTTAGTATTCAGGAATTGAAATTTTGAGATTCATAACAGCAAAACCAAATTCAATTCCAAAAATGACTAACTTATCTGCTCTTCCTCGTTATGTCTTACTCAGCTTCTGTTGTCCCGGGGCAGATACTTAGCTATAAAAAGACCTCTAATGTGTTTTGCTCTTTCTCCTCTATTCTGCTCACTTATATGATTGCTATGTTCATGTTCCCAAGTAACAAAGCCCAAAAAGAGGCAAAGGGTATTAAGGTTTCATGTTGTACTGTTGTCCTGTCTAGCATCTATCTATGTTCTTGTTTATGTTAATTCTTAGATATTTTATTGCCCAAGAGTGTGTGTTAGAGAGAGTGAGAGTGAGACAGAGGTCATTGTCTTAAGGAAACACTTCAGTACTCTTCTTCCAGACCACCATGTCATACACCAAGCGCTGCATTCCAGTTCAGACTGAATTACATTATATTTGCCAAGTCTAAATCACACATGAGTGTGTAGCATCCATCGCACGCACTTCTGAGGGAGAGTGTGCTGAACAGCGTGCAGCTTTCTGATGATCTCAGAGCTGTGGCTTTGCTGGGAAAATTACAAAAAGGAAGATTTCGCATCCTGCCGAAAGACTGTGGAACAGATGTGAATATAAATATGAGTAGGTATGAAATGTTATGTGGTGATAAACCATGAAATCTGCAGAGAAAAAAAAAAGCTTTCTTCTGGCAAAGTCAGGACGGTATCAAAGTTTTGTTCTGTTTCAGTGGTAGCCAGTCATGTGACCCTGAGTGATCTCATGCCATGCTAGAAGACAAATCCAGAAAATGTTTTCAGATAGTTGAAGATTGTTATTTCACACATTCTGATGCTTTCATACTGGTGGCTGGATGACCTGAACATAACACTGCAGCATTACTCTATGTGTGTGTGTGTGTGTGTGTGTGTGTGTGTGTGTGTGTAATACCCTTCAACCTTTAACAGAAGCTGAGATCCCCTAGATATTTAAAGAATCAGAGGCTGGAATAAGTCATTGTTTTTCAAATAAAATGTAAGTGTCCTGACATTTAGTCCTGAGTCAAAATAGACAAATCTAGTCATGAATGAAGACAGACGCATCCTGAGTCAAGTTCCAAGTAAAGAAAGACATGTTCTGAATCAAAACAACTATTGTTAAGGAAGTCCTGAGTCATGACAGACATGTCCAGAGTCAAACCAGACATGTCCTGAGTCAGGCCAAGCCAAGACAGACATACTCTGAGTCAAGTTCTGAATCAAGACACAAGGCCTGAGTCAAAGCAGACATGTCCTGAATCAAGTTCTGACTTATGACACAAGCCCTGAGTCAAGACAGACACATTGTGTGTTAAGCACAGAGACAAGACATACATGGAGTTATGTCCTGAGTCAAGACTGACTGGCCTGACTGATTAAAGACATATGGCCTGATTAAAGACAAACATGATCAGAGTCCTTACATGATCACAGGATCAAGTCCTTAGTCTAAGACTGACATGTCCTTAGTCAAGTCATCAGATATAGAACTTGAGTCTAATTCCATAAATAAAAAAACAAAACAAAAAAAAAACAGATTTCCAATATATTACCTTAAAGAAACAAAACAAACATCTTGTAGTACCAAAGGCTGCAAGGATGTTAACTCAAGGATCTTGACTCAAATCACATGACTTGGTCTTGATTTAAACAGAAGGTTTTAGAATTTTGAAACATAAAACAAAGAAATAAATGTTCAATGTCTCAAATATTAAATATTCAAGATCCCTCAGTATTTCTCGTTCCCTATTTAAATGTAAGCAAATTTGCTATATTAGCCACGTTAATTGCTATGTACAAACGGTCAGATATTCCTCATGACTAATATCTTCTACTGAAGCATGGAATCAGATGCCACTCTAACGGATCTGATCTAAAATGGATCATAAGTTTTTGCACCCATGTTGAATCCATGCCAGCTTGAGTGCACACTGTCATTAAAGCAAAAAGGGGACATACCAAATACTAAGAGACTCTGACATTGTTGTAAGTGTCTCAAAGATTCCACATTTCACTCAAGTTGTTTTCACTAATAAACTTTACAATGAAAATTTTTCTTTGTACTAAATATTACTAAATAATGCAATATAGAAGCATTTAAAATGGTAGCCTCAGACTTTTGGACCCCATTGTATATATTCAAATGTACAGTATATTGTCCATAGCATAGAGGTGTACTTCTCCTATTTTAATAACCACAAGGCACCACTGCTGAACATGTGCATACTGCCACTGAACTGGATCTATATATCCTATTCTACAGGAAAAGATTTATCCACATCCTTTAAGCACTTTAAGTAAACTGTCTCTCATAAAACTAAAGAAGGTGGGCTCTGATGACTACTCTGCATTTTACTCACACAAGCCTGTAAAATGCAGGTCCCGTTAAGCCTGAGTGACCAGCGGCCTTTACTGCTGACCATCTGCTTAATGTCACAAACTTTGCCTTTACTTCTTCGTCATCTCCTAAAAGCCAGAAAGAGCATTTTTCTCATTTTTCTTAAGGTCACCTTGCTGGGCTGGGGCTCACTACAGTCCTAGCCTGATCCACCTTCTCCTACATTATTCATTCTGTCTACCATCCGCATTTCATTCTTCTTCAAGCAATGACAGCAAACTTCTTTTTCTTTCCTGTCTCCTGCTCCCTTCTCCTCCTCTCATTTTCCCATCCCTGTGAAGAGGATGAGCTCGTAAACAAGAAGAGAGCTCATAAACAGCAAAGGAACATTATCAGGCTGAACAGAACCAAAAGAAGAAAGCAATCAAAGCATGCGCGACAGAGGAGCACTTCAGCCCAGTCAGTCATCTTTTTAAGAGCCAGAATAAATACACGCACGTGGAGCAGCATGAGTCTGGAGCATTTCTAACGAGAGGATACAGATAAGGAGGTAATGAGCGAGTGACAGCTTGGCAGGGTGCTCTCTTCTCGGGGACAACAGACAGCTCAAGAGCCTCAAACAGGAGGAGATAAGGCAACTGCAGCTAACTGGAGAAACCTCTTCACTACAGATGAACACACTCCGACACCAATAAGCACCTTTATCACATAGCAAGAGAGTCTGGCTGACCGACAGATAGAAAAAAGGCAGACCTGACTTTACCTCTATAAAAAGACAGATCTGATTCTACCTCTATAAAAGCGCAAGCCAATAGACAAACAAAGATGGATGTAATTCAGCGTTACCGCTAGAAACAGAAACAGAAAGACAAAAGAGAGACAATTTACCAGATATTAACTGTAAAGGAAAAAATCAAAGGAGAAATAAATAAAACATTAACAGGCATACCTGATATGCTGTTTGTGCTGATTTTCTAAACTGGAACACAATATCAAAGGCATTGCTCCCCAACAGTGCAACGTCATCATCAATGCTACATTATAGTAATATGCATCACATTTCATAAACTTATTTTTGACATAATAACAAACAGGCATAATGGGAAACTAGTTAGAAGGAATCCAGGAATCTAGCTTTTTACACTGATGAATTGTGTAGCCTGTTTTGGTGCTAAGGAGCCCTTACTGAGTTCACACTTAAACCAAGCACTGTAATCTATGCGAGGAAGGTAGACGTCTCCCAAATGGCCTGATCCAGGGTGGATAGTTACTTGCTATCTCGAGGACACCTGTGGTGCTAGAGAGAGGGTGAAGACCTTCAATTTGGAGAACTTGTCTCTTCAGGACAACCTCAAATAGCACGAGTTACCAGAGGAACCAGATCAGCCCTCTCAAATGTAGAACTAGACAGAAACCACCATCCGTCTTTAGAACAGGAAAATGTGCTGAGTACAACTCCTTGTTCTGAATTGGAGGGTCTACTATTTCTTTCAACTTGGTTAAGGACTGCACCTTAGAGCCCACTGCACATCACTTTCTATACCGCTGCTATTCAGGCAACAACTAACTGAGGTGTGTTAAAGTGGGGAAAGTGGGTGAAAGTGGGGAACGTAGGTGCTTGAGAGACACTGACTCCTGGCCCAATGTTCTTGCTTTACATGTATGTTTGACATAGTGGTCTAACAGAATAGTGCCTCATTTACACTAGCTATGCTAACCACAGGCTCACTGTTCAAGCTACATGGTAGGGCAGATGAGAAAACAATGACCCGAGAGAGTATAGTAAAACCCACTTGTATGCACGTTGGCAGAATCTGTATACGTTCACAAGCTCAGGTAGCAAGGGATGGTAATGGCATATCATGCTAATGGCATTTGTTCACGGACCTGCAGGCCTCTAGATGTGAAAAAATAAAAAATTAAAACACAAGAGCTATAAGAATAATTACAAGGCTAGCAACCTTAAAAGGCACCAGAGTCATAAAGACATGATATGAGATGCTAGATTTACAATTACATTTATGGCATTTGGCAGACATCCTTATACAGAACGACTTACAGAAGTGCTTTGAAATCTCTATTAATATTTCCTGAAACGTATTCACTAAGTCACAGATTAAGAATAATTCTTTTTTTTTTAATTATAGCACTAATTTAAGCATTTCCGGAAGAGGTAGGTTTGTAGATGTCGTTTAAAGACTGCCAGAGACTCAGCTGTTCGGACATCCAGGCGAAGTTCTTGAAGTAGTTCTTGATGCATGCTGATACATGCTTTTGTTGTACCCTGAGAGATGGTGGGAAAAGTTCAACAGTGCTAGAGGATCAGGATCAGAGCATGGTGCGGTGTGGGGTGTGATAAGTGCTTTGAGGTAAGTGGGTGCTGGTATGTTTTTGGCTTTGTAGGCAAGCATCAGTGTTTGGAATCTGATGCAGGCAGCTACAGGTAGCCAGTGGCAGGAGTGGAGCAATGGGGTGGTGTGGGGGAACTTAGGAAGGTTAAAAACATGTTGTGCAGCTGTATTCTGGAGGAAGTGTGGAAGGAAGAGTGAGTTGGAGTAGTCCAGTCTCAAAATTACAAGAGACTAATCAAGTACCTGATTTGTCTGTGAAATGGGCAAATCTTTTGATCTTATAAAGGAGAGATCAACACGAGCATGTCAGATTGACAATGTGAGAGGAAAAGGACAATTGATTGTTCATGGTTCCCAAAAGGTTGTGTGCAGTGGCCAAGGTGAGATCAGAGAGTTGAACAGAAGTTCAATTTTGCTGGAATTCGTCCATGATGAGATGTCTTCCAGACACGCTGAGATCTGAGTAGAAACAGGAGTGTCTGTGTGATGATAGGAGTCTATGACCAGCTGACACAGATGGCTTTAAGGTGGACAAATTTAAGTTCCAACATGGTCGCTAACAAAGGGAGAATAAGAAACAGAAAAATTGCTGTATGCCAGTGGCATTAATTTCACATGCTATGTCAGTCATATGGTCACTTTTGACTTTGTTTTAAGATCTCAGTATGCTTGTGCATGTGCACAAGAAGATTTATTTATATACAAGAATTACCATAATTGCATAGCATTTATTTATACAGCACTGGCATATCAAACAGAAAAAGGGTGTCTTTAATCTGTATTTAATAACAGAAATAGTTTTTCCAAGTATGGCGGCAGCTCGGCCAAAGCTATGTTGCATTCAAGTGAGATTAAATAAGGTTTGGCCATTGTTCTGATTATTGTATCATCATTCTCTTTTTACGAAAATGATTAGACTTCATCTTCCACCGTTTGCAGCATCCATCAACAGAAAGGATTCCATGACTGTTATTGTCACATAATGGGTTCCCACGAATGATGTTTCTAATGAAGAAGCTCAACTGATGTGATCAGTCTGCTGGCTTTCATTTTGGTGAAAATAAGACAAATTGTAGAGAGTGAAACAATAGGGAGTAGCCTTTGGTAGCCATTTGGAGTATCTTGGCTGGTACTGGTCGTATTAGGATCTAATGTTAAAATAAAGCTGGATGTACCAAAATGAAACTGGAACCAGTGAAGACAATCAAATAAATAGGCTGCATTAAAAAGGAAAACATGTCCAAAGGAGGTGCACAAGAGCCAACTCCAGATAGCAAATGACTGATGGCTCACATAGTACTGTGAAATGACAGTGACGATGCCAATGTCCTGAGCCAGAACTTACCCGTGACTCAGACATTATATGGACCATAAATTCTAGTTGGGTCAAACGATATACGATTATATATATGATTGGTCGTGCTTGGAATTTCTTTGTCCTGGATTCCAAACAAAATAAAATAAAATAAAATAAAATAAAATAAAATAAAATAAAATAAAATAAAATAAAATAAAATAAAATAAAATAAAATGATTTCATGGGATAAAATCATGGGATCATTTCATTCAAATTATCTTAATTTTAATTATCAGGACATTAAGAATATTAATCAACAAATAAATGCAAGTTGCTAATAAGAGGCTGCTTTGATCCCATAAATGTCTCGCTGCTTTTGCTGTGTAGTTGTAAGAACAGGTGTACAGCGCCATCCATTGGCTGAGTTTGCACAGGGCATCCATTCACTCAGAAGTAACTTAGGAAATACTGTCTTATTTACAGTTTTTCTCATTTGCTAAGACACGCTCAGTGAAACTGGGATTCACTTGATCTTCATCATCACATTCTTAGCACAGGAGAAGTCTTTTTTTTCCAAATGATTTAACACTTTTTCATTTGTTTCACACATTTTTCACACCCTTTGTCAAAACAGTCACCTTTTATTAACAGCTGATAGAAAGTACTTGCATAATTATGAATATCCAATGCACCTGTGTGAAACTTGATTGCACAACTCTTCAATCAGCAATCAATCCTCATCCCTCAACAAAAGATGCCACCTCTGTATTGCTATTTGCAAGCATGGATCTAAGAGGCCATAGGCACGGAAGGAGAGTAAGAGGCCATGGTAGAGGGGCCCGAGGAAGAGCAGTTCGTATGCGTGGTGGAGGAGCTGCAGCAGCAAGAGGACAAAATCGAGCTCAAGTTCCAAATGAAGTTCGGGCAACAATTATTGACCATGTCATCAATCATGGCTTGTCCTTTAGAGAGGCTGGACAAAGGGTCCAGCCCATT
>JAOVYU010000037.1:7351322-7361469 GCA_025674565.1 Synodontis membranacea | reverse complement strand
CTCACCTTCGGGTGGAGAAAGACAAGACCCATTTTCCCGCACAGTGCTTGATCCTAAAACATTCATGGTGATCATCTTAGCTTTGGTTCTGCCCAAGTGCATCTTCTCAGCAATACATGAATCTTGAAATAAAGTTCCATTTAACTTAACCGTGCAGTCAGTGCTGTTATAGCTAAGACCATGTTTGATGGTGTGGTAAACATTGGCTACGTCACTTGCGGAAACCTTGTCTATTTCGGCCGTAGATGATCCACACATACATAGGCTCTCTCTCTCTCTCTCTCTCTCTCTCTCTCTCTCTCTCTCTCGCGCTCTTCTCTTCTCGTGACTTTTTTCCGGGATATTTTAAATGCAAGAGTAACGACCCTGATATGAAAATGTAGGGAGTAGAAAGTACAGATACTCTTGCTAAAATGTAAGAAGTAAAAGTAGTAAGTAGGCACAAAAAAAAAGTAGCGAAGTACAGATACCCGAAAATTCCAGTACAGAGTACAGTAACAAAGTATTTGTACTCCGTTACTTCCCATCTCTGCCGCACTAGTGGCCAGTGCACACACGCACACCAACAGCCGTGTCTCATAGCAACGTTTGCATGAGTTTTGCCATGTTTACAGTAGTCTATTATTGGCCGACGAGGCCGTGATTGGAATACGGGACTGGAGCTGTCTCTGAAGGGACAAATCAAAATCACCCATATTTAGGGATGTCCCGGACAATTCGGTACGGTTGGCAACCCTAGTTACGGCTGACAAACTGTTTGCCGTCCTCTAGAGCAAAAGCGACGGATACGTTAGCTACTAGCTTATCCATTTTGTCTCATGAGTCATCTTACAAATATGTTTTTTCGTTGCTGGTGACGCAGATGACATTTGCCAAAACGTATCAGTGTGTGCATACAGTGTGTGCCGTTTCGGAGGACAGACGCATGCCTACTAAAGTTAGATACAGGTCACTTTTAATTATTAATGTGAACCTGTGAACCCTCAACATAGACAAATCCGATCTGAACAAAAAAAATGGGAATTGAGCGTTGCAAGCAGGTAAGTTTACATGTATAAAAAGTGGACCTTTTAACAAATAAAAATTGTATGATGTGTATGTGAGTCATTGAGTGATTGATTTTTGCAAGAGATAGATGTTCTTGATAGCCATGGCGAGTTTCAGAGAGACTACGGGAAGAGTATGCATTATATTTATGAAGAAGGTGTGAAAGCCTGCATGATTGGCATTTGAGTTGTTATTGCATGATATCAAAGATATCAAATATGAGAACAGCATTACTGTCATAATAATAAGTTGTACTTTTCTGTTTTGTCAATATGGAGTTTAGTAGGTTAAGTGGTATAATTTTGCCTTTGGCAGTACAGAAGAGGTTGATTCCTCTTCTGTATGATATGACACCATGTCATCGGACTAGATTAAATCATGATTTTGCCATCGCGGATGAAAAATTGAACATAGTAAAAGAGTGCTTCAGTTGTGAGTTGAGATCAGCAGTCTTAGATCGCATAATGTGGCATGTTCACTGGTGGCTGAATGCATAATGTGACATGCTCTCCGGCACCATTAAAAACCCAGACAGTCGGCGACAATGTTCTGGTGGTGTCGGGAATTTTATTTATTTACTTTATTTACTTTTATTTAAAATCCCAGAGTGTGACCATTGGTATGATGTTCATTTAAAAACCACCAGGAGGAGGGCAGCATAGTGTGATGTGCAACTCGAACCGAAAAAAATAAATAAATAAAATAAAAAGTTTGAGCAAGGGATCATCTCAAGTGCTGATTTGCTCATATTGAATATTACATTACCAGCCGACATGCTGAGCTCATTGTACAGTAAAGGGATTCTCATAAGCTACCATGTATGCTACTGAGCAGAAAAAGCATACTTATTACTGTACCTCAAGCTCATTTTAGAGAATGGACGTTCCATGTTGTCTTCTTTTACCCAGTCATGAATGACTCCAAATTCCTTTTCTGTTACTCCTTAATATTATACCGATGGCTTGTTTCTGTTCATGTGCCCCATTTTCTTCCCAAGACCAGATCGAGCTGGCTGATGGCGTAGTGGAACATGGCCATTTTCTTTAATTGCTGGTCTACCGGAGATCATGGAGAATTGCATGTTATACAGTTATACAGTTATACAGTTATACAGTTGTGTTCAGCCAAGATTTTATTGAGATCATCTTGTGTGGTGTGAAAAGTAATAATCACGAAAGGATGCTGAAATCGCATTCTGCGAGTTTCCTACCTCTGTGTTGTTACTTGTCGTAGGTGATGATGGTGGTACTTGGCTCTTTTTGACTTTCTGCTCTTTTCACTGTATCAAATGTCAGCATGGTTTGGTCCAGTTGCTCCCGAGATCACTCTGCTATTGAGAAAAAGAAAGAGCGAGAGAGAAAGAGAGGTGCAGGGTGCAGGAGAGAGAATCTGCAGTATAAGAGCGAGAAGGAGGCCCAGAACGTGGCCTGAGGAAGCCTGGTTGACATGAACTTGCATATTTGGAGCACATGTGCATGTGTGCACGGGAAAGAAGCCCCCCTTTGTGGCTTTTCTGTGAAGTGGGGAGGTGGGCGGAAAATAAGGTGATAAAGATGAGGTGTGAAGAGGGCGTCTGTGGCAAGAAGACGTGTCAAGGGTGTAGTGTGTAATTTTAGAACCATCTGCTATCTACATGGCAAACTGCATATGTGTAATGTGAAGGGCCGAAGGTGTTGTGATTCAAATGCAAACTTTATTTGAGCAAATCCACATTGTCATGGAAAATGGAAATCATTATGAATATATGGCTTGGTGATGCGCAAAGGCAAACAACGGCAAGGCTTCGCAATGCGAGAGTGGTTGTAACTTGTTTATATAGTCCTTCAGTGACAGTCTTTAATGAGCAGCTGACTACTGGCACCATGGAGCGAGTTAAGAGCAGGACTGGCCTGGAGATGGCTCTGTTTCTTTTAAATTAATACAATATACACAAACTATGGTATAATGTACGACTGGCCTTTAAGGAAAATAAGCTGCTCCATTTTGGGGTAAATCTAATTTCCAGGCCTGGAAAAAAAAATGTAAATGAAGGAATCAGCCATATTCACTGCTGACAATTTTCGATTCTTACCGGTTCATAGAAATTATTTCGATCTTCAGGTTAACAGAGTTGTGTGGTGTATGTACACAACTCAGTGTATAAGAACAGGAAGCAGGTACATTCAGAATTATGAAGCTCTTTTAATATCGAAACTTGTTTGGGGTGAAGTAGCCGGTAGGACATGAGACATGAGGTGTTAAAACGTTTATTGCTGTTGGATGTGACTTTGTCTGTATTAAGATATACAATTCTGGGTGTTTATGGCTATGTCAGACAGAGTTCTGTTCTCGGGAGAGCCAGATACAAGCTAAATGAGCTACTCTGAGTATAATCAACCAGTCCCAATGCTGCAATCCACTTGGCACATGTAGCTTTGTCTCACACACACACACACACACACACACACACACACACACACACACACACTGACAGATGTTTGTGCTGTACCTAAGCATCGCACTTATTCTGTCCCAACACAATATGACTGCATTGTTGTTACCTTCAGTGTCCGGCCTGTAGGCTAATTTCAGCTCAGTTCACTGTGGCTAGGGGCACTTACAAATTGTCTCTATGCTTGACTACCCTGCAATAGCTTAGCAGAGCAGCCTCCTGGCATGTACACTTACCCAGTGATTTACAAAATTTTTCAGCTTGACTTTAAGGAACACCGTACACAGCAACTCATTAAATATGTTTTTAATTGAAATATTCATGATGTGTTTAATGATTCTGGTGCATCGCGGATTGGTTGGGCACAGACGCAAGAGCTGGGTATTTTATATAAAGTGAGAGTCGCATGAACAATGACGAGGGTCGTGTAACAAACATGAGCGTAAATTAGACAATCATGCAATACACGTGAGCATGGCACAGATTCAGAACACTGCTCACAAGAAACACTAGACAAAGAGGGCTATACGTACCAGACTTAAATACTAGCGCTCATTAAATCAAAAACGTGAATCAGGCGCAAACAGTCGTGTGCCAAGAGTGTCATGATCGGGTGAGATGCAGATGGGAGTTGTAGACCTGTACTATATTTGGAGCAACCATGACAGGTTGGTGATTTATTTTTCTTATTCCTGTGAAAAGGGGGGCATTGTTAGTGCAGTTACAATGGCATTTAATAGGAGAAATTCATCTCAAACATAAGGCATAGTGCTGTGTTTTCTCGGCAAGCTTCTAATAACAAAAGAACAACAGCTTCTTTTCTCACTCAGTATATT
Source organism: Synodontis membranacea (assembly GCA_025674565.1). Lineage (NCBI taxonomy): Eukaryota > Metazoa > Chordata > Actinopteri > Siluriformes > Mochokidae > Synodontis > Synodontis membranacea. The sequence continues at coordinate 7,357,155 of JAOVYU010000037.1, read as the reverse complement.
AATAAGAAATCCAACAGAGCAAGAGTGGAGGAAGCAAACAGACACAAAGTTCCAGAATGCAGTACAGCTAGAGTATATGATGCAGTTGTCATGAGTTACGGCAAGGACTCAGTTAAGCTAGTTAACGCTGTAGAAAATGATGGTGTTGATAGTGTATTAGGGTGAAAATTGGAGCTTTGGAACATTTTCTGTTCAAGCAGAGTGTACAGACAAGTAGGTGAGAATAGCTAATGTACTAAATCTGGATGCCATTAAAGATCACCTGTTAATTATGGACTATGTTATGCAACTTGTTATCCATTAACCATTTCAGTAAGAGTTGTGATTAGGTAGCATTGGTCATTCATTGCGGCATGTTGGTGACCTGCGATGAAAGCATCTAACAGTCATCTCCTGGATGTGAAGTCCCCCCAGCAGCATCTGACCTCTTTGACATTCAAAAATCTTGGGCGCATACACTGCCATGCTGGGTTAAGATCCAGTGCCAGTTCATTCCAAGTCATTGCTTGTACAGTAATTCATTACGGGGGTTCCACACTTCTCCTCTGGATGTGGAAGTGGAAGCACTACAGCATCCAATACAATTTCCCAGGTTTCTGTCTGGACCAAGAGCTTTGCTGGGTTTTTTTTTGTTTGTTTTTTTTTTTTTAAACATCAAATGCTTTAATCCAAAACAAATTCTACACCAAAAAGAATACAATTCAAACATACAGCTGAACAGTTGGAGGATTAAGCACCTGACAGCGGTTCTTTGTTAGTACTGGGATTTGAATCTAGCACAATCTGGCTACCAGATGTTTTTTTTTTCCCCCCTTTCTCAAAACTCTAATCACTGAGACATCTCCACCACACTTCCTTGAGATTCATATATTGGATTTCACAAGAATTTTTCTCCCTCCTGCTTTGTTCTAATCCCTCAGTTGGAATGATTTTATTTTTTATTTTTTTTGTGTGTTTTAGTATTCTTTCTCTGTAACTTGTTGTCGAGAGGTATGGGAATTGAGTGTTAGAAGAGGTCTCTTTACACTATAACGCCCTGCAGGGTTGAAAAAATAATATGACGAAATTCTCCTTATTCCCCTTCTGTATTTCCTTCCCCCGTCTGTTTCATGTATGAATGTGTGTGTGTGTGTGCCTGTGTTTGTGTGTGTGTGTGTGTGTGTGCTGTTTACATGCAGGAGCTTTAGTTATGCCAGTGTGTTGTGTGTACTTGGAACAATGCTTACTAACCCCAATCAGTTTAAAGCATGTGGCAAGTAGTGTATTTCATTGAACCTCCTTGTTTCTGAAGTTGCTGATGAGTTCCTTTGTTTAATGAGATGCATTTGTTCTCCCTCATTTTGACCTGCTATTTGTTTTCTTGACGCAGCAACGGATTAAAAAAGGGGAAAAAAAAAAAACGCAGTGAATTTGCTTGGCCTTGTCGAGTGCATTAATGAGCCAGGTCCGTGCACCACAATGCCGGATTCCCAGAGTGTCCTCTTAGGTGATAAGAACGAAGCATCTCGAATATGTGACGTCCATGTGGGTGGTACGTACGGCGTCTTATCAACCTTGAGTTGGATTATAATGAAGAGAATTTGTGATGAAGAGTCACTTTGTCTCTGTAATGAAAGATCCTTCAAGGATAATGGGAGTCTAGCATTAACGGTGTCAGTGAGAAGAGTGTTACAGAGTACAATGACCACTCGAACTCGGGCTCATTCACATTTTAATGAGGAGATATTTACACTGATAGAGTGTTGCTGGGAGCCTGATATTAATGATTCATGGAGCACAATTCTTAGGCTGTATACTCTTGGACTAACCTTCTGAAAATTATCCTTGCCTAAAAAAAAAAAAAAAAAAGAAAAAAAAGAACTGGTTTGCAAACTGTAATTATAACCACAGTTACTGTTCTACAGTATATCCATCATCAACTCGTAACCATATATAGATTTTGGTGGAGCAGGCCAGCATTAATAATGACAGTCTCCGACAAAAAGTTCACCAAGTTGAGAGCATTTTGCTCTCAATTTATGCCATGGGTTGCTATCTAGTGAATTTTTTGAGTAACTCCATAATAGGCAGACGTGACAACATACAATCATCAAGCATACAGTCTAGTAGCTTGTTTTGCGTAGTTTTAGATGTACATTCAGCTGTGGTCAAGGTAATATCATTTTCCAGGTTTGACAAGTTTCGGTAAGATTTCCAGCCCAAATACATTTCAACAACCACACGAAACACCACACACAGCTAGCTCAATATGCCCTTGGACATTCAAAAACAGAGGGTTCTTCCCAGCCTTTGAGAAGGAAGCAAGTATTTCACGTGCATTTCTGATGTACGGACACTATCCACTCCATAATCCTCTACAACGTTTTCCAACATATCTTATAATAGAACTGGATCTGTACATCATATACACACTGTCACATACACTTTGCCATTTTGCAGAAATTTAATACATTTAATTTATCGGTCAAATAACATTTTTTATTTTTTTGTCAATTTTGGCGACTGAAAAGAGGCAATCATTATTTCAATGGAATTTCAAACATATGAAGTTGTGAAACAGGTCTTTATAAAGGTTAATATTTGTTCAATGGCTGATATAAACATTGGGGTTCTACCCCACCTGTCCCTAAGCATGAGGACTAATTGAGTATCTCTGTCATAGTTTTACAATTATGATGGTCACTGTGTCATTCCTCTAGAACCGTGGTTCGCAAAGTGGACTCCAGGGATGATTGCATCCTTGAGTTTCCTCAGATTTTTTTCCCCACAGAAGTACACAAGACAGCAAAATTTAATGGTATTTGACGGTTTGTTTCAACCAGTGTTCCTGCAAGCTCTGAAGAGTATGTAGCTCGTTTCAAGCACACCCTTACGTCTTCTTCTTTCTTCCCCTTGATAAACAATGATCCCTTTCTTCCCAGAGGACTTTTTAATTTACACAGAACCTCCCATGGCGTCAGTCAGAAGGAACCATTCAGAATTGCTATTAGATTGTCAGTTCCCAACAGAAACCGTTCCCGGTAGATGTGCTGAGTAATGACTTCCCTGAACTGCCCCCAGTGGCACTTGTGATTTACTCCGGTGAAGCTCGTCTATAGCTTTAATGTTGTTCAGATACTTTAAAAATGACAGGTAAAGCAACCTGGACTCTTACATATCATGTCAGTGCAGACTTTGAATTTCGTATTCGTGTGTGTGTGTGTGTGTGTGTGTGTGTGTGCAAGCATGTTTGTGGGTGGGATATGCACACTACATCATGGGTTAGTTGCTCTCACTGCAGTTTTACAACATGGAAATCCCAAAGGGGGAAATAGAGAGAGAGAGAAAGAGAGAGAGAGAGAGAGAGAGAGAGAGAGAAAAGAGAGAGCATTCAGTATCCAATTCACAATGCTTTCAGCCTGCCCTGTTTGTGTGCAGCCCTTTGATAAAACCACCATGTATCTTCTTGCTCTTTTTCATTTCCTGACTTGTCATGTGGCGAAGCTCACTTTGACTTGATACTGACGTGAGCTTACACCCACCCAAAGATCCGCAGGCAAGTAGAGGGGGAAAAAAGCAGAAATGTGATTTTGCTGTGCCCTCCGCTGTATGGCGGTCCTATACCAGAGAGGCATCCGAGCTGGAAAGACGCAGGAGCTACTGTCAGTCAGGGGCCAAGTCACTGGATCATAATGTGCACTGCTGTGATCCATACCCAAGTGAATATGAGTGTATATGTAAGTAAATATAAATATATAAACACCACTGTGTGTGTAATGTAAGTATTTAAATGAATGCTATGGGTCTATTATGCATAGTTGTATTTTTTATTTTTTTTTTTTAAACGGTGATTGAATTTTTTTTTCCTAAACCTGCTAAAGTCCAGTTAAAAAAAAAATTACTAAAAAATTAAATGAACCAAAATAATTGTTGTACATCCTAACAAATAAATGTTACATTCTAATCTGCTTAAGTCTTTCAGCCAATAGATTCTGTTCTATTTTATTTATTTATTGATTGATTGATTGACTGATTGATTGATTGATTGATTGATTGATTGAAATTATGCATGGACGTTTTTTTTTTGTTAGGTCCACTTTGGCACAAATATTGAAACTGTAAATGATTAGGTGAAATTTAGATTTTTCTCTGATTGTATTAAAATGGACTAAATTTAGGAAATAACCCTTCAGTTGTAGCCTACAAACTATAATAGCCTGTCAGGTTTGCCAGTGGTGCACATAAGGGTGAGCGATATAGATCTGTGGACCTATATGTCCAGCAATAGAGTATTTTAAAATTTAATACAAAAAATTACTAACATTTTATTTAAACAATACATGAAAATTTTGTATTTAACACTGAATAGGAGAAGAAAGTCTGAATCGGTAAAAATTATAAATCAGTTCTATAAATAGCAATTTAAAATTATATGTTCAAAATTTTAGCATTATCCATTATCTGTACTGTACCATCATCCATTACCTATACTGCTTTATCTGTCATGGTAAAAATGGGGCAAAAGCAAGGAAACTTACTTAGAAAACAGGCTTATGTACTTTTCATTTTGACATCCTGCTGACTCAGTTCTAGAGGGATACAGATTCTAATATCACTGCTTTTCCTCTACGCTTTGCCAGACCCTGGAACAAAGTACTTAACAAAATGTGCTCTGAAGTGTCCCCTGTAACACGAGATGGCAGACTGACAGATTTCGACTGTGCTCTGAATGTCCAGCTGTCTGTCTCCGGGTCTGACTCTGGCCACAATAATGCCATCTTACCCAGTCAGGCTCAGACTTACCTACATTGTTATAACTGATATATCTGGATTTTATTTCGGTACACATGTAAAGTAAAAAAAAAAAAAAAAAAAAAAAACCCACGGCATAATTCTGTGTAATTTTCGAATTTTGTTTCGTTTCCTGTCACAAAACGTGCATATAAACGTGCACAAAACCACAATAATAAGGAAAACCAGAACAACCTTTAAATGAATCTAATCCCCTGATACACTTTCTGGAGGTGCGAGTTGACAATGAGCTGAAATGGATCAGAAATCCAGAAAAGCCGCAATCTGCCCTTTAAATGAGTCTAAGGGTAAATCTGCCACTCACACACTCAGACAGAGATTTAGTTTAATTCCCATCGCCCTCTCTTGCCGCTCGGGCTGTGTTACTTTAATGACATCTTCACCTCCCACACATGTCATTTTAATAAAACCCCATTTGGTCTCATGACATGGAATGAGACCTTTAAATGAGAGAATTTGTTGATTTAAATTGACTATGCTGACTTTAAGGAGAGTTGACCTTTTAGCAGTTTAATCCACTTAGACAGGTGAGATCTTTTGAAGTGTTTTTGTGTGTATGCATTTTTGTGATGCTGAAAGGATTTTCACAGAGATTAACAAAGATAGAAGCAGAATAGTGGTGGGGTCTGTACAATAACCTGGTTGCAAAAGAGAACACACCCTTTTATAAGAGGGCATGCGGATGAGGACATGCTCAGTATCACATTCAAACATGTTCAGAAGTAATTATCATGCACCCTGTCATCAATGAAATGATCATGTATAACCCCTGTTTCTGTAGGCTTTTCTTGCATCATTGTCAGCATTCTTCATCTTATTTGACAGCAACCATGGTTCGTAAAAAAAAAAAAAAGCTTACAAAGCATGTACAGGACCGCATTGTCGAAAGTTATTGATCACATGAGGGGTACAAAAGAAATTTAGATGTGCCATGGAATGCTGTGAAGGTCATCGTCTACAAGAACGGGATGTCCACCCAAAAGGACAGGATTGTTGCTCACTTTATCACTTTATAAGTGGAAAAATATCTACAATTTTATAT